>JAODAL010013772.1:0-89938 GCA_025379985.1 Phyllomedusa bahiana | reverse complement strand
CCCCATAATTTTAGTCTGAGGTCTTCCATTTATTAACATGCTCCTTCTACCATTATGACTTTATTCCTGTCACATACAGCTCTGTCCTAACATCTTAAAGGGGTTTTGCCAAGAAGTAAGTTCCTCACCTAACAGGCTCCCTAACAGGACCTCCTCTGATATTCAGTCTCTGTAGTTGAGTAAACATTGTTTGGCTAATCTACACAGGATAACTGTATTGTGCGCAGGAGAGAAGATAAGCTCTGAGCAGGCAGCGTTCTTTCATTTGTTCACAAACTGATGCAGGGGGGGGGGAGGGCTGAGCAGGGAGCGTCTGCATGTTTACTCAGATAATTATATTACAACCAGTGGATTCTCTATACAAAAGACACAGGATCTTTTCTCCCCAGTCTCTTCAAAGCTTGTTCATGTTCCCTGCCATCAGATAAGATGTGCAAACAACGCAAGTGGGGCCAGATCAGCTCCTGTCAGCTCCTGGTTGTGTCTAATGTAAACTGTCAGGAAACTAAGGGCATGTAAGGAAGGCTGTCAATCTCACAGGCTTCACTTTTTTAATGACATATATTTAGAAAAGGGTTTAAATACCCATTTTGGAGGATCCCACGTCAACATTAGATCGTGGCAAAACCCCTTTAAGGTAAATTAACAGGTCACTTGAATGCATAAAGTCAACACTTTCCTGAAATACTCTGTGCTGTTGGGACCCTGCTCTTCATACTGTACTGTCAGTCTACGACCCTCCTCTTATCTTTATTCTCTTCTTAATATGATGACACTACCTTAAATACATTCCTGTCCTCACTAACATCATCACAAAAAAGGAGAGGTTACTGCCCCCATAAGATTAGAACACCTCTCTCAAATACTCTGCGCTGTTGAAACATGTTTTTCTTCTGCACACTGTTTCTGCTGCTGTGACCTTTCCACTAATCTGATTTGCTGCAGTTTGTTCCTCTTCCTCATTCAAATGACTATAAAAACTATTAACCCCTACATCTTCATGCTTCATTATGTAACCACACCAAAACACAAAGGATTTAAACAGAAATGGTGTATATATACTGTGAGACAGTGACAGGGGGAATAGTTGAGGGTAGATATATTTCCCCAAGAGTCCTCTCCTATGCTGCCTTAGGCGGTACCTGGGCAGATGCGTGTCACCGAGAGGCCTGGGCTCGGTGAAGGAAGGCCGACAGCGTAGGTGTCAGTACCACTATGTTGCTGACACAGTCTTTAGGGGAGCGGTTCCAGTCCGCGTAGGCCGGGGCGGCTTGTCTGGAGTGGTCAATGACCGAGCCGTCTTAACAGCACTGTGGGCCCCTGGGCAGAGCTGTGAAATGGGCCCCCCAACCAACGCAGAATACAGATAACACATCATTTATACCAAAAAGTAAACACCATAAAAACAAACGCCGCAAACACGGTGCAAGTACATTTTTTCACATTTCACTCCACTTTTTTTCTGATTCCCAGCACATTACATGATGCGTTCATGGCCCATTAAAACAAACATCTTGTCACACAAAAAACAAGCCCTCATGTGTCTATGTAGATAAAAATAAAAAACACTCTTTTATGCAGAATTGACATACCACAACCAGGGCCGTATTTACGCTCAGGCTGCTCTAAACTTGAAAACACCCCTCAACTAAAGAGATTCATACAACATATTAAGTAATGTGGGCTTAGATACGCAGGCACAGCAGATGGCGTACAATGGATTGGCTTAGATACGCAGGGACAGCAGATGGCGTACAATGGATTGGCTTAGATACGCAGGGACAGCAGATGGCATTTCAATGGAATGGCTTAGATTTCGCAGGGACAGCAGATGGGTGCAATGGATTGGCTTAGATAAGCAGGGACAGCAGATGGCGTACAATGGATTGGCTTAGATACGCAGGGACAGCAGATGGCGTACAATGGATTGGGGTTAGATACGCAGGGACAGCAGATGGGTACAATGGATTGGCTTAGATACGCAGGGACGCAGATGGCGTACAATGGATTGGCTTAGATAACGCAGGGACAGCAGATGGCGTACAATGGATTGGGTTAGATCGCAGGGACAGCAGATGGCGTACACTGGATTGGCTTAGATACGCAGGGACAGCAGATGGCATACACCTCCCCCCCCACTCCTAACACAACCCCTCCCCACACACTCCTAACACCACACACCTCCCCCCCACACCCCTAACACCCCCCCACACCTCCCCCCACCCTCTAAACCACCCCCCCCCACACCTCCCCACCACCTCTAACCTCTCCCCCCACCCCAACCCTCCCCACACCACTAACACCCCCCACCCCCTAACACCCACACCTCCCCCCCACACCCCTAAAAACCCCCGACTAACCCCCCCACCCCTAACACCTCCCCCCACCCTCAATCACTCACTGGTCCTGAAGTCCAGAGACAAGGGGGCTGGGCATCCTTCAGCTGCCGATGGTGTGGGAGTACAGGGAGGGGCAGCCCTGCTCTTCTGTGTCCCCAGCTGTCTTCAGCTCTTCAGTGGCGGCACTGAAGAGAGGGAGGGGGGGGACAAAGAGGGGGGCAGGGCTGTGTGCAGGAGCGCAGACCTTCGCTGCAGACTGGCCCCTGCTTCACTCCTCTGCCGTACTGCCCTGCCTGCGCGTGAGAGGGAAAGCGCAGGCAGGGCACAGGAATAGCAGGGGCCGGGAAAAACTTCAGCTCTATTTCTTGGGAGGGAGGGGGAGCCCTGCCCCTTTTGGTCCCCGAAGTCTTTGGCTCTTCGTGGCGCAACGAAAAAGGGAAGGGGAGGAGAGAGAGAGGGAGGGGCAGGGCTGTAGGAGCGCAGAGGATCGCTCCTGCTTCTCTTCAGCTCCGTGCTGCCTGCGCTGTGAGGAGTAAAGCGCAGGCAGGGCACAGGAATAGCATAGGCCACATCCGGCATCGCTATAGCCTGGCCCCTGCTCTGACTGCCGCGCATGTCCCTGCGTGTGTTCACTGCCGTCTCTTCCATTGTGCAGAGTAGGCAGCTGCTCGAGAGGGCCCCCTGACCTCGTGGGGCCCCCGGGCTAGTGCCTACCTGGCCCAATGGAAGAGACGGCCCTGGTCAAAGAGCCGGGTGGGTGGCCACTCCCACGACCCAGGTGAGGCTGGTCTCAGGCTTATAAAGCCGGGGCCTGCAGGCCTGTGTTTGGTGCTGGTGTCACTCTGAGGAAAAAACTGCTGTAACAGCATAGTAAGCAACTTTTGAAAATGGAAAAGCAGGAGATTAAAGAGGGCGGCGCGCGTAGCATGGACACGCCCATCTTTTTGGTATGACATGCCCCTTCAAAAAGCCACACCCACTCCGCCTAACTACATAATGGCTTTGGAAGAAAGCCAGGTAGATGCCCTTATAGCCAGGTAGTAGCCCCCCCTATAACCAGGTAGTGCCCCTTACAGGCAGGTAGATGCCCCCTTGTAGCCAGGTAGTTGCCCCCTTTAGAAGCCAGGTAGTTGCCCCCTTTGTAGTCAGGTAGTTGCCCCCTTTGTTAGCCAGGTAGTTGCCCCCTTTAGTAGCCAGGTAGTGGCCTCCTTTAGAAGCCAGGTAGTTGCCCCCTTTAGTAGCCAGGTAGGTAGTTGCCCCTTTAGAAGCCAGGTAGTTGCCCCCTTTAGAAGCCAGGTAGGTAGTTGCCCTCTTTAGAAGCCAGGTAGTTGCCCCCTTTCGTAGCCAGGTAGGTAGTTGCCCCCTTTAGAAGCCAGGTAGGTAGTTGCCCCCTTTAGTAGCCAGGTAGGTAGTTGCCCCCTTTAGTAGCCAGGTAGTGCCCCCTTTAGTAGCCAGGTAGGTAGTTGCCCTCTTTAGAAGCCAGGTAGGTAGTTGCCCCCTTTCGAAGCCAGGTAGTGCCCCCTTTAGTAGCCAGTAGTAGTTGCCCCTGTAGAAGCCAGGTAGGTAGTTTGCCCCTTTAGTAGCAGGTAGGTAGTTGCCCCCTTTAGTAGCCATGTAGTTGCCCCCTTTAGAAGCCAGGTAGGTAGTTGCCCCCTTTAGAAGCCAGGTAGGTAGTTGCCCCCTTTAGAAGCCAGGTAGTGCCCCCTTTAGTAGCCAGGTAGGTAGTTGCCCCCTTTAGTAGCCAGGTAGGTAGTTGCCCCCTTTAGAGCCAGGTATGTAGTTGCCCCCTTTAGAAGCCAGGTAGTGCCCTCTTTAGTAGCCAGGTAGGTAGTTGCCCCCTTTAGAAGCCAGGTAGATGCCCCCGGTAGTAGCCAGGTAGGTAGTTGCCGCCGGTAGAAGCCAGGTAGATGCCCCCTTTAGTAGCCAGGTAGATAGTTGCCCCCTTTAGAAGCCAGGTAGGTAGTTGCCCCCTTTAGTAGCCAGGTAGGTAGTTGCCCCCTTTAGAAGCCAGGTCGATGCCCCCTTTAGAAGCCAGGTAGGTATTTGCCACCTTTAGTAGCCAGGTAGAGCCCCCCATGTAGCTAATAAAAATAAAATAATAAAATCCACTTACCTCACCAGGCTCCTGCAGCTCTGGACACCTCCGATCTCCTCAGCGACGCAAGGGAAGTGAGTGCAGAGGCGCGTCTCTCCCCCTGCGCCCCTGACCTGTATGTACGGCGCACACCGGCGCTGTACATACAGCGGAAGGAGGGAGGAGGGAGCGAGGAAGCCTGGTACCTGGGGTACATAATCGGCAGGGGTTTCATAAAAACTCAAATTAATAAAATTAAAGCAATACAAGACTGGCCGCAACCCACAACAAATAGGCAGGTGAGAGCTTTTTTAGGTATTGTGGGGTATTATCGGCGCTTTATTCAAAATTTTGCTAGCATAGCAGCGCCACTAACAGATTTGACTAGGCACAGCAAGTCGGTTATGGTTAAATTGAACCCAGAGGCAGAAAAGGCGTTCCAAGAGTTGAAACAGGCCCTCTGCAGACATCCAGTGTTGGTCACACCGAATTTTAAGAGGGACTTCATTGTACAGACGGATGCATCTGATGTTGAACTGGGAGCAGTTCTTCCCAAGATGTAGGGGGAGAGGAGCATCCCGTCATATATCTGAGCAGGAAGCTCACACCAGCGGAGAAAAATTATAGTATAGTTGAGCGAGAGTTTTTGGCCATCAAGTGGGCCCTTGAAGCCCTGAGGTATTATCTTCTAGGTCGCCGCTTCAAGTTAATTACTGATCATTTTCCGCTAACATGGATGTTTTAGGCAAAGGAAAGAAACGCGAGGGTCACAAGGTGGTTTCTAACGCTGCAAAATTTTAAGTTTACAGTGGAACACAGAGCGGGTAAACTTCAAGGCAATGCTGATGCTCTGTCCAGAACGTATTGTATGGTGGCCAAGTTTGTCCGACCCCACTGGTTCGAACAGAGGGGGAGGGTATGTGAGACAGTGACAGGGGGAATAGTTGAGGGTAGATATATTTCCCCAAGAGTCCTCTCCTATGCTGCCTTAGGCAGTACCTGGGCAGATGCGTGTCACCGAGAGGCCTGGGCTCGGTGAAGGAAGGCCGACGGCATAGGTGTCAGTAACACTATGTTGCTGACACATCCTTTAGTGTAGCGGTTCCAGTCCGCTTAGTCTGGGTTGGCATTTCTGGAGTGGTCAAATAGCCGGGTGGGTGGCCACTCCCACGCCCCAGGTGAGGCTGGTCTCAGGCCTATAAAGCCTGAACCTACAGGCCTGTGTTTGGTGCTGATGTCACTCTATGGAAACCTACCTTGCTGTGAGTAACAGACGCTGTCTGCAACTAAGCATAGTGAGGGAATACTGTGTTAATTTGGTGCTCAGCCGAGCAGGCGTTTATTTCTGTTCAGCCTATGGTTAAGGCTTGTTTGGTTTCTGTTAAAGTTTTGCCTAATAAACCCAGGCAGCGCCTGGAACTTGAACTGATTTCCGTGTCACTGTCTCTGTCTGTGGAAGCCCTGCTTGCCTACCTGATGCTAAACCTCCACAATACATAAACACAAAACTGAATAAACGGAGGCTACGGACTTTGTTTTTCCGTACTACTATTGAGCTGATCACCAAAATATATATACTCAATGGTAGTACGGCAAAATACAGTCCTTGGCCTCCGTTTATTCGGTTTTGCATTTATTTAGTCACAAAAATAGAAAAACAAATGTTACGGATCTAAACACGCATCTAACAATGTGCAGTGTGATTTACATTACTTTCAATGTAAAACAAACATCGGTGTTCAGATGAGTGATCGCCAATGCGTCTTTCTGATGGATCTCTTGGAACTGTTCAAAGAATTGACATGTCAATTCTTGATCCAAAAGACGCAGCAGACGCCCTATTTAAAACTATAGGGTGCGTGTCTGCTGCAGCCAAAACGAATCCAAAAACGCACCTTAGTGTTGGATGCGTTTTACGCAGCGCTTTTGGATGCATTTTCCAGATTGAAAATGTATCCAAAAACATATTGAACACACAGTACATGAGACATAACTCACAGAGTCCTTCTGGGCTCTCTTTATCCCAATTTAGAACTGGGGAATATGGTACCTTCAGATTAGAGTGTTGAGGCAGGTGTCACCATCTTATACAAAGACAGTCAAACACCCTTCTGACTAGGATCCACTCCCATCCAGCTCACCTGACCTACGAGGCTTATATAATCAGCAAAATTAGGCCTGGACCTTCAGACATGGGAGAAGCCACCCCCCCTCCCTCCCCCCACTCCGTTAAAAATCTGGCCTGGAACAACTTCTACCAGCAGCTATACTAACTGATGCAAATAGGTTTAAGTCACCTGATACTGCTGACACTCCATAAATACTGTAAAGTAGTCCGTGTACAGCTTGTATAGCATTGTTAATTTGTTGTACCTTCAAAATAACTCACCACTAAGCAATCAATTTTTTCATTGCTGGCAATAAAAATGAGTACACCTCTAAGAAAAATTTGACAAATTGTGCCCAAGTGTCAATATTTTGTGTGGACACCATTATTTTCCAGCTCTGCTTTAAATCTCTTGGGCATGGCGTTCACTAGAGCTTCAAATTGACAAGCTGTACACTGACTACCTTACATTGTATCAGTGTCATATTTTCAGTGTTGTCCCATGAGAAGCTATAATACAATATTTACAAAAATCTTAGGGGTGTACTCCCTTTTTTTGGGATACTGTATATACACATACAAACACTATATTGCATATATACACACACATATACTATAGATCATATACATATACACACAATAACATCATATATGTGTATAAATATATATAAGTCCTATAGACTTTGGACAGATAATCAGTGTGTATGCTTATTCTCTTCTCTCCCTTTCAAAGCTTTCATAGCGACTAGAGGGGCCCTAATATACTGACTGGTGGAGGCCCAATTTTTAGGCATACTAGCATTATTATATGGTTATGGAAAGTAGGAGGTATCTAATAGAACAAATGTTGTCTTATTTGGACTATGTTTGCTTTATTTGTCAAACATACACATTTTCTGATCACTATTAGTAAGGGCACGCTATTTTTGCCCGAAACGCGTTAACGGAAAATTCTCTCTGTATGTCTCACATTTTTCCACCATTCACATTGCTCATTTTATGAGTGTCTGATTTAACTGGTCTCCCATAAATTTTTGATATTTTATATGTACTGTACCTCTCTGCTTATATCTACTGCTGCACCATCGCTTGATAGGGAGTTCCGTGCATGCCTGCACTATGAAAGGAGCTGGCGACAGTTTCCTATTTATTCCAGACACAAAATCATGGTCCTGCACAAACAGCACATACTGCCGGCAAATTGAGCAAACATTCAAACAGGAATAGGTTTGTTCTATTGGTGTCTATGGGCTGACTGCGGCTATGACACAGTACCATTTGCTGTGCCTATTTTCACAGTAACCAGATGGATACCTCTGACATAGTCAATAGCCTTTTGTGAATCCAGCGCAAAAATGCTTTGATTGGTTGGTTGTTGTCTGTCAGGCCAGTAATCGTGATGTCAGCTGGAGGTAGAAGACGACAGTGGTAAAAAGCAGATATTGGGGCAGATTGATCAAGGCAGTTGCGCCAGATTCTGGCTCAATTTGCGGCAAAAATAACGTCTTACAAACTTTTCGCCACATTTGCTATGTGTTTTAGACAGTTTCAGGTGCTTCTGCGCATCATCTGACAAAGGGGAGTGGTATCGTAAAAGAGGTGTGGTTTCACGGGGCATGGGGTGGGGCTTAATCACGCCAAAAATGCGGCAGAAATTTTGTCGCAGTTTCTGGTGTAAAAGTAAGCCAACTTGAAGATGGTACAAACTTAGGGCGACATGTATGAAGATCAAAGCATCGGAGCGCCCGTTTTCACGTGATTTTTAGTGAAGCTGCACCTCATTTATGTCGGCGCCCGAGGTGCGCTCATACATGCGGTGTAAAATTCCCTGCGCCTCGCCAGTGTGTGAGAAGCAGTGCGGACCTAAGGCGCAGAAGGACTGCGCCTAGCATGTATTACAATTCAAGACAGGCTGGGAAACAGCGAAAATTCATTAAACATGTTAGTGAATAGCAAAAGGAGTTGTCTTTCAAATGAATGAATGAATAAAGTTGAATCAAATACATTGCAATGTATAGAAAAAGTTGATCATTTAAAATCCAAGCAAATATATATAAGCTCTCCAAAGAAAGAAATAATAGCATTTCTATGTTCCCAGTGCTTAGTTCTGTATGTATTTACAGACATACTGTATTTACGTCCGTAAATACATCACCAGCTGAGCCTACAATAAGGAACAAGTAGCTTAGAATGGCTACCAATGGGAAAACCTGCTTGGAGAACCACAGGTCCCAGCCAGACCTGTGCTTCGCTGCCTCTTGCTGCACATACAAAATAGAATAAAATGTGAACGAAGAACAAATACATCTTCATTTTTTATTAAAACAATAGACCCAAATTAACATCTGTACAATATCTGCATTGGCTTATTTGATGTTAAATTAGTGTAATTTTCACAGACTTTGGAATACATTTTGTAGTGGATATTTTTTCTTTGGAGCTAATATATATATTGTCATTAATATTATTGTAAAAAATGTATTAATACGTTGATTTAATTGTTCTAGCACACTTTGTGATACGTATTTGCAATGTAATTCCGGAACGGATTTCGCGTCTGAAATACATCCCCCATTATTTACTATGGGGACTGTATCTCCGACGCGAAATCCGTTCCGGAATTACATTGCAAATACGTGTCACAAAATGTGGCACGTATTTGCAATGTAATTCCAGAATGGATTTCGCGTTGAAAATACATTACAAAGTATGAAGAATAAAATGGATTTGTCATTGAAATTAATTACTTAATAAACAGACATGTCCAAGTGCTGGAACAATTAAATCAATGTATAAATACATTTTTTTACAATAACATTAATGAAAATCTATATTAGCTTCAAAGAAAAAAATATCCACTACAAAATGTATTCCAAAGTCCGTGGAAATTACACTAATTTAACATCACATAAGCCAATGCAGATGTTGCACACATGTTTTATTAAACATTTTCCATAACAACAATTTTAGATGTATTTGGGCTGCTTTGAAGTTTAATGCAATTCAGTATATATAACAAAAGGCTTGCTGGGACCTGTTGTCCTCCAAGCATGATTTCTTGCTTAATTATTTATTCTTCTTGACAAATCATTTATTTTTGTATTGTACTGCTGTAAGTGTAGAACTATAGCACATTACAAGAATACTGCACTCCACTTCGACTTCTCTGCTCAGATAGACCACATTCAACTTGGTCTGCCTGTCGGAGCTGTAAAGCGCTGCATTGCGCCTCACTTTGCCGACCCGTAATCATGCATGCCTCAGAGTTTTGGAATTTGCTGTGTCCCGCCCCAGAATGCCCACGGTGCGCCCATTGCACGCTGCTTCATGTTAGGCGCAGCCGAAAGGGGCGAAGGACGCGCCTAACATCAACATGGTGAGGCGCAGTTTTCACCAGAAAACAGGCACAACTCCCAATCATATATGTCGCCCTTAGACTAATCTGCACCAGATTTATCAACACTATGATAAATGTGGCGCATTGTAAGACTGTCAAGTCTAATGTTACATTGTCTAAGTTACACATTATTGATAAATCTGCCCCATTGTGTGCATTGCCTGCAGGATGAGCCACTAATTAAGTTGCCTTTGTGCCTCAAGTTGCCATAGTACCTGGGGTCCACACGTCTGCCATGTACAAATGCCTATTAGCCCCTGCCTCAAATAGTCTGGATGTCAGGGATAATACACTGCATTGCAGGAATATTACAGTGTATTAGTCAAGTCTAAGACACAATTTTAAAAGGTAAAACACACAAACCAACCCCACAACCACATTCCAAAGAAAACTACAAGTTTTTTGCAAAAAGCAGGCAACATTTAGGGTATGTTCACACAGCGTAATTGAGGGGCATATTACGGCACGCAATTTCACTGCAATACGACCGAAATGCGTCCTGCAATTACAGTAATTCATAGCTCTTATAGGGAGCTATGAATTATGCCCATCTTTCCCGACATACAATACGTATGTAATATATGCCGGGAGAGAGAAGTGACATGTCACTTCTTCCCAGCGTTTATGCGCCGTGAATAATAGAAGTAATAGAAGTAAATGGGCCCCCCCTGCCTTCCTCCACGCTCTAGAAGTGTGTGCTGGCCAGTGCGTACTTCTAAAACACCCAGTGTTTTGCGGTGTGTACACTACGCTGTGTGACCATACCGTTATGAACTTGTCTGCAAATTTTTTTGGGTGTATATTGCGCCAAAAAATTGGCGTCACACTGTTCTATAGATGTATGAACAGCCGTAAAGTCAAACTTATCACAAATGTGTTGCACCTGGCACAATACATTTTAATGTGCCTAGAGTGCACCAAAGTTTGGGAATAACACTTTATGCGCCAAAGTTGAGTGCTATTTTTGACGCATAACACTTTCATTCATGCTGTCATATTACACACTCCTTTATATCTATATAGAATTTTTGTGTCGGCGCCAAGTTTCATAGATGTTGCCCTTTTATTTTACAAAAATGTAGTAAAATATAACAAAAACCCATATACATTTAATATCAGTAATTGTAAAGACCCATAGAATAAAGAACACGTCTAATACATACAAATCCATCCATCCATAAAGGACATTCTACTTATATAGCATAGTATATACCAAACTATATTTACTGGAGAATCTAAAGAATCTACAGAATAGAAAATTACATTTTGTGTAGAGTTTACTCCAATTTTAGTGCGACTGGTAAATGTTTAAGGTCTCATGAAGCTGTAATATTAACAAGTCACCAGCAGATGTCATTGTCATCACTTCCTAAGGCTCATGTTTTTTTTTAGTTTTGTTTCTTATGAAGCCTTAAAAATGTGCAACAAACACATGCACAAAAAAAGTGCAACACTAGTCCCACACAAAAACAGTGCATTAAGGATAAGGTCTATCACAGACCCATACCTAAAAGTAATGGGCCCCTCACAAACCTTGAACGAGAATATATCCCTCCCCTACCAAAAGGCACCTGCACAGGAATACACAGAACGTATTCTCCCCTACCGAAGCAGAGAGAGAACTAGATGCTCCCTCGCCGAGCCAGAAGGCATCTGCATGAGGTCACACAAATGGCCCTACTGCCGAAGCAGATCGAGCCTACAAACTCACACTTGGCGTCAGAATGGCCTGCCACACCAAACTTCAACCAAGTGCAAACTATTTGGCCGACTCCGAAGAGTGCCAGGGTTTGCAGGGGAGAAAGGAACCAGAAGGCCATACATTCTCCCCCTAGACCTCAGGAGGGTCCCAAAAGGGTGCCACATCCTAAAATCCTACACACAAAACATGACACAGGTGAACACACAGTGATGTGAAAAATAAGTTAAATAAATTAGTGAATGTGCACAGAGAGACACTGCCCGGACATCCGGCCGGAAATTATAAAAATGTCCCTATTTCCTAATCAGAAGGCTGGGGAATAGGACGTGTGCACAATGGGAAAGTGAATGTTAAAGTGCCTTGCAAATGTGCCTTCACTCAAGTGGGGTCCCACACCCAGTGAGTTCAGGCACCCCAGGGTCGTCAATCCTGGGGCACATCACACTTAGGGCTTCAAAATCCCCTAGAACCTACATGGCTTCGATCCTGAGTGGGGTGGGGGGAGTCACCTACGGCTGCTGTCTTTCAAGCAACCACGTACACCCCCTCCCTACCCCCAGTGCGGTTCTCCATTCGGACACAATCTCCCTATAGCGATGCCGGCACTCCACCGCCAAGGGGACTGATAAGAACAGATACTACACTTGATCTTAGCTGTGAGGCCGAGAAGCGCTCATGTATGTTGTTTATTATTTCATACAGCACCATTCTATTCCATAGCCCGGTACAAAGATTGTCATTAATCACATTGCTCCCTGCACTCATTGGGGCTGACAGTCTAAATTCTACATTAACCTATGTGTATGTTTTTGGAGTGTGGTAGAATCCAATGTACCTAGACGGAACCCAGGCAAACATGGGGAGAACATTCAACCTCCTTGGTGGGATTTGAATTTAGTACCCCAGTGCTAAGCACTGAGCCACCACGCTTCGGTGTTATACGGTTATGTAAAATTAACTCAGTTGTGCCCAGTTTTCAATTATAAGAATAAGAATTAATTACACACTAGTATTTATCACTTTTGTCCCAATAGCCCAGGGGGACACGCAAGTGATGGGAAAATGATGTGAGGAACAGTATGGAGGACACAGACTAAAGATTACATACTGGGAGCAGCGTGGTCTACAACAGGACAGAGTAAGGGTGCTTTCACACGGTGCGTTTTTGGTCCATTTTTGATGCGTTTTTTATGCAGCAATGTACAACATTAATTGCTGTGCCTTCCTGCACAAAAAAACGCAATGAAAAAACGCATCAAAAACGCACCAAAAACGCGCCGTGTGAAAGCACCCTAAGTGAAGTGAGCTCAGGCAATGACTGGTCCATGTGGTATTAGTGAAGCCAGAGCTGCATAGGACTTGAAACGTGTGGACTTCTCAGCGCTATGTTCTTAAGCTTGTTTGATATTAATGGTATGAAATGAAATAAAGTTTATAAGGAATTTTTACTCCGAAGTGCTGGAATATCCTTTGTGAAGTTCAGGGCTGCATGTGACATGGCCAGTGTCATGATTTAAGGTAAGAACAAATAGGAGGTCACTGATTAAAATCTGTATAGCAAGGTTCTCTAGCAGCACAGAGTATTTCAGATGGTGAACATGCTGCGCTTGTAGGAAGGGGCAGTGACAAGACACACGTTACCATCTACTACTTCCTCTCCTTTTCTCACCTCATAGATGCAGATATAACAACGTCAGTTCCCGGAGGTAACCTGGGCGTTGTGCTCAGATTGTCACTTGTGCCTGGAGACTTGAGATGATGGGACTCATTACCCGGTGTCTGTTTCTCACCCTCTTGGGGTCACACTGTAAGGATCTGTGCATTGTCTGCTTCTTATTGATACACTGGCTACTTCTGAGGATGCAAACACCATAGAGTTGTGTGTCTGTCTATGTAGTGTTAGTTGTGAGAAGATGTATTTTGTAATGTATATGCAAATTGTATACATAATATAGATTTTTTACACTAGTATAGCTTTACAGTCAAGCAGAGTGTTTGCTCGCTCAACGTAAGGGAGTTAAGTAGGTTTACTGGCAAGCTAATGAAGAAACCCTGGGAAGCTCATTATAATATTGTACATTATGACAGGAAATTGTGCCAAATTAAAAACTCAGCTCCTTACATCAGGGCATTCATCTGGTATTACCAGAGAGATACTGTGCAGTTTACCCTCTGCAGATCTGTGTGCCATTGTTCACTATTATATATGGGGAGAAAATAGTTCCATGATAATTGATTCCATAGTTTTAATGATAATTGGGGTTAATTGTATTATATCTTATGTACGCTGCGTTCACACATCGTGTTTTATGAACGCACAAAAGCAATAAAACCTGCAATGTGTGAACCTGGCCTCATGCTGCAGTTGCTGTGCCTTTCTAAGTAGCTAATTCACACAGATGTAGCAGAACCGAATTGACACTTTGCTGCTATGTTTATAATGGAGTATGATCCCACCTCACCCCTGTCCCTCAGCCCCAGGTCAATCTAATTACAATTAGGACATGAGCTGAGAAGAATAACAAATTCAGCTCTTCTACATCTGACAAATTATGCTCTGTTTTATACCTGGCATCCAGCTTGGGTTATTAGACAAGTGGACTCAGAAAATGACGGCTCATCTCTTTCTTCTCAGCCGGCTGGTCAGAAGATGTGGTCCAGAGGCCTCCATTATGGGTGGCTAAGATTGGACAAAATGTATCCCTGAGCTGTTCTCATGATGACTCCAGCTATCTCACAAAGTACTGGTACCGTAAGAAGGTGAGATCCATGGATTACATTGGATATTCCTATAATGCAGGAGAACCTGATATGGATAAAGAGTTTACCAAGGAGAAGATGATGATGGTCCCCGATACTCCTCAGAGGACCACACTACAGATCTATGACCTGTCTGCCCAGGACAGTGCGATCTATTACTGTGCCAGCAGCATCCACAGCGAGGAAAGAGGAGGGTGATACTGTGCAGAATCTGCGCAGCGAGAAGCCTCCTTAGCACATCTCATAGTTTTTACATGATTTGTTCTCTTTGACTTTACTTAGGGCTGAAGCTCTTACTGCATCTGTACTCAGAGAATTAGAATTAGGAGTTGAGACAAACTCAACTCTGCTATATCTATAGAACATTAATATTGTTTGCATAGAAGGGTATAGGAAGCAAAAATGTTATCAAAATCCAAGCACCTGTACCAAATCAAATGGTGTCTGGATGGACCCAAGGCATCACAACCCAATAGCATGGAGTCTCTGGTTGTTTGTGGTACTACAGGTTCCAGTCTTTTGTGACAACTTTATAAAATGTTTAATCCTTTACAGTACACTGATGCTGTTGGTCTACTAAATTCTTCAAATCCGCATTGAATTCAGGAAAATCCTGGTAAGGTATTATAGCATGCTGACCTGCAGAATCCATGGAACCACAACTTCCCACTGAGCCAAAAAATTATTTTATCTATCCCTCCAATATCTCTGTGTTAGATAGATACATTTTTGATTCATAGTGTAAGGGTGCTTTCACACAGAGCGTTTTTTGGAGCATTTTGTGCAGAAATGAACAGCATTAATGGCTAGGCCTTTCTGCACAACAAACAAATCCAAAAGTGCAGCAAAAACACACAAAAACACTCTGTGTAAAAGCATTCTAAATGACTGGATTTTATTTTCATGCACTTCCAGCACTGAATATAGTGGTTACTTGCCTCCACAAAGAAACATCTGGGGGCAACAGAGCTGTGTGAAAAACAACCCCTTTTATTGGTACAGTTTATTATACAAGGGGTTCCTTGCTCCTGGGGAAAGCTTGTACAGGATGCCTGTGGCACATCCCTGAACATATATACTTTCTTCAGATTGTGACTGTGTAACCTACAGATGACACACACTCCACAGCTCATCATAGCTGCATGGTGGCTCCAATGTAAGTAGACAATATCTCACAGATATTGCACATGTGTAGGCTGATATATGTTAATCTCTTTGAGATAGATAGATTAGATGGATACGAGATAGATGAATAGGCCATTACAATGAAAGATGTGTGCCAAAAGCCTGATATTTCTATATAAAATAGAGGCAGCAGAAATGCACATTGCAATAATTCATGTATTCAATGTGTATCCATATATTTGTTTCTGCAGAGTGATGCTGGTTTGTTTCTGGATAGATAGATAGATAGATAGATAGATAGATAGATAGATAGATAGATAGATAGATAGATAGACATATTAATAGATAAATCAATTAGAAAAAAAGAGATAGATAGGAAGAAAGAGATCAATAGATAATATAAAAGAGATCTATAGATGGGAAGAGCGATTGATAGATATATAGACAGACATGTTTGACTTTATATTGTCTTCTATTTCTTTACATTATATTGCTTTGTGTTTGCAGGGTGTTTGGCTGCAGATGTAACACAGACCCCACAGCTGATCCTGTCGTATCCTGGGAATAATGTGTCCCTGCACTGTGCTCATGCGGACACTAATTTCTTGTACAAATACTGGTACAGGCAGAAGAGGGGACAAGCTCTGCAGCTTCTTGGTTATGCATACAGAACGGACTCACCGACTATGGAGATCACTGACAAGAGAATCTCTATGAGGCCTGACAGTGTTCAGAAAAGTATATTGAGCATCTCTGAGGTCTCTGCTGCAGACAGTGCAGTGTACTTTTGTGCCAGCAGCATCCACAGTGACACAGAGAGAGGGCGAGACTGTGCACAATTGGCACACACTATAAGAATCTCCCACTATAGACAGTAAGGATATTTTTCAGCAAAGAGACAATAAGGACATATACAGTATTAGGGAGCTTTCACACAGCGCAGTTTTGGTGCAGTTTTAACTGCGCTCCAATTAAACTGCCTTTATTACCAGCAGCTTCTTTCACTTATCTAATCTGTTTGGAAAGTGAATCATCAATTAGTGTGTTTGTATCCACAAGACTTCAAACACTGTCATTGATTACTTGAAACACCTTTCTGAACAATTTAGATCAGGGGTCCCCAACTTCAGTCCACAAGGCCCCCAACAGGTCATGTTTTCTGGCTTTCCTTAGGGTATGTTCACACGGCATAATTTCGGCGCACATTTCGCCGCGTATTTGTGCTCTAATACGGGTAAGATGCGCGCCGAAATTACGGTAATCCATAGTTCTTAGCGCAAGCTCCCAAAAAACAAACGTTGTACTGCGGCATGTACATCATGTGAACATACCCTTAGGGTGTTTTCACACAGCGCAGTTTTGATGCAGTTTTAGCTGTGCTCCAATTAAACTGCCTGGATTACCAGCAAGCTTTTTTGCACTTATCTAAACTGTTTGGAAAGTGAGTAATCAATGAGTGTGTTTGTAATCCCTAAGACTTCACACACAGTCATTGGTTACTTACTTGAAACACCTTTCTGAGCAATTTAGACAACTGAAAGCAGCTTGCTGGTAATAAAGTCAGTTTAATTGGAGCGCAGTTAAAGCTGCACCAAAACTGTGCTGTGTGAAAGCACCCTTAAGATCAATGTGTTGATGGCCTATTACCTTTTCTTAAATGGAGACGCTTTGCCAGTCGTACAGCATGTTCCCAGAACTGATGAAAGGATGTTAAGAAATTTAGTGCATATACTAATACTAGAATATCTAATTAAAATAATTTTTGAAAAATTTCATGTTTATAACATTTAAATTTTTTTTTTTTTTGCAGAGAATGGAGATAAAAAAGTAACAGGAATTTTTTGCTTGTTAAGGGTTAAACATAAAAGGCTGTTTCTATCTTACACATTGATGGCATATGCCAGGAAACGCCATTAACGTGTGGGTCCAACCTCTGTGTCCCAGATGTATTGTGAGAACAGGCCCCCAAAAATCTCTTTTCAGAACAGAGAGTAGGTCTGTGGGAGTTAGTACAGCTAAACACACGGGTCTTCTGTAGTGGGAACTCCAATAGAACAGAATGGACAGTGTGCAAGTTCGACCCACTCTCCATTCTGTAAAGAAGTGTTCCCTCAACTCCAGTCGCCAAAGCCCACCAACAGGTCATGTTTTCAGGCTCTCCCACTGAATGTACTGAAATCACCTGTTCAAAGCTAAGGAAAGCCAGAAAACATGACTCGTTGTTGGGCTTTGAGGACCGAAGTTGGGGACCGCTGCTCTAAAGGAGACTTTCGGAAGCCAGTACCCAAGATAGGTGCATGTCCCACATATCTTATATGCCATTAATGTGTAAGATTGGAACACCCCTTTAAGGGACTTTCTGGTTTTATGTAAATAAAAGTTAAAGGGGTTGTCCACCTTAATTAAAAATAATTCAAATAGCTCCTGGAGCCCAAGTAAAACAAAATAATTTTATACTAATCCTCTCCTGGTCTCAGCAGTGTGTCTCTCTAGACTTCTGTTGACACGCTGTCACTGTAAATCAGCAGCTGCAGTGATAATGTCCCCATTCGCATTGACGGTTTGTCAACAGAAGACCGTAGAGCTGCACCGCTGGAACGGGAGGAAGGTGAGTTTAAATTTTACTTGGGCCTCGAGACTTAATTAAAATACTTTTTAAGAGATGGACAACCCCTTAAAACTCTAATTATCATAGTTGCAACTTAAGGCCATGTTCACATGGCTTAAAATGGGACGTATTTCAGTCCGTAATTTGCGGCGTACTGCGCGAATTACGGGCTGAAATACGTCCCAGTCATTACGGTAATCCACAGTTCTCATAGAGAACTATGGATTACGTCTCCTCTCCCTGCCTGGCGAATACGCCATGGGGGGAGATAAGTGACATGTCATTTACTAGCGGCGTATACGCGCCGCTGGTAATGAAAGTCAATGGGCCGGCGAGGTGCCCCCCCCCACGCTCCCGCCCCTGCTCCAGCCCCGCCCCCGTACACACGGCATAATTGCGGGGTGTAATTATGCCCCGCAATTACGCCGTGTGAACATAGCCTAAAGCTCCAGAACCCCAGTGCAAAATCCATAAAAAGGCCCCCGCCTGCTATGTGCCATTTATAATATTGGTATCTCCGCATGCGCTAGAGGGTCCTTTGGGCCCCCTAAGGCTCCAAGGCCAAGTAGCGACCGTTACCTCTACACCATAGCTACACTCCTGCCAATTATATATGAATATTTCTTTGTGTTTAAGCTCTTCACCATTGAAAGATTTTTGTTTCTATCAATGAATAAAAAAAATTTTGTTGAAATTTAAGGGCAGCTGAGAAATAAATACACTTGTTTCTGTAAGGGTCCTTCCACACGTCAAGCCATGCGGATTTAAACCATCCCCATAGACCTCAATTAAAAACCCGAGATGAAGTCCACATGACTTGAATTTTCTGAGGTCAGATTTATTTCAAAACCACCATTTAAAAAAAAAAAAAAAAAAAATTAGAACATGTTCAATAATGTACCATATTCCAAACATTTCTATGTCATATCCACGTTGTTGTGTGGAAGTACCCTAAGCTATCTACATAGTCATACACAAAAATCTCAAGCAGAGCCTGCAGGATCAGCGAATGGAGCCAGCTGTATATTATAGCTGGCTACATGGGATATCGGCCGGGACCAGAGTTTATTTGCTAAAGGCCAATTAATCCCTTAGATATCACAGTCACCTAAAGTAAAGACAAAGGGAGGGTTCTCCCTCTGTCTCCATCCGCACCCCGCTGCGTGATTACGGGGTGCCGATGGTTACCATAACATCCTGGAAGGCTAACAAAGGCTTCCAGGTTGTTTATGACCGAGGACATGTATTAAAAACATTCTGCACTGTATTATACCAGGGTCAAGTGACTGCTAAATATAGTCCCCATGAGGACAAGTAAAAATAATTAGAAAATTAAAAAAGTGTAAAAAACACACAACAAGTAAAACATGCACAGTGCTGTTTCCCCGTTAAAATATCAATGATCCCAAAAAATATTTTCAAAAAGTACACATATTGCCGCATCTGTAAAGATCTAGATTATAAAACTGTCATGTTTTGTAACCCACACAGTGAATACCGGAAAAAAACGGCAGCATTGCGATTTTTGCTCATCCCGCTGCACATGAAGTGGAATAAAAAGGTGGTCAAAAAGTCATAAAACCCCCATAATGTTACAAATGAAAACATCAGTTCATCCTGCAAAAATAAAGCCTTGATAACTGCTCCTTCAACAGAAAATTAAAAAAGTTATGTCTGTCAGAATATAGCAATGCCTAATGATTGTATTGTAGTGATTATAATGTATTGTTGTTATTATATTACCCCACAGAGTAAAAGTAACATGTCTTTTATGCTGCACATACAAAATATAGTGTTGCAGTATTTTTTTTTTCATCCTGCCTCCCAAAAAAAGGATTCAAAAAATGTATTTGTCCCAAACATGGTTCCAATTAAATGCAAAACACAAGTCCCTACACAGCTCCGTACACAGAAAATTAATCACGCTATGGCTGTAAGAATATGCCAGTGCAAACACTTTTTTCTGTTTTTTTAGAGTGTTTGTATTGTGTTAAAACACCATGACTGCTGTAATGTAAAAGAAATAAAAAAACACTACCAGAATTGCTGTATTTTGTTCATCCCGCCTCCCAATATCCATGATAAAAAGCAATCCAAGTGTCATATGAACTTCAAAATAGTACCAATAAGAACATTAACTCATCCTGAAAAAAACAAGCCCTTACTCAACTCCATATACAGAAAAATAAAAAAGTTATGGCTGTAAGAATGTCACGACACAAAAACACAATATTTTACAAAAGCATTTCTATTGTGCAAAAGCACTAAAACATAAAAAAACTATAGAAATGTATAGCATTGTAATTGTACCAACCTGCATAATAAAGTTATCATGTCAATTATACCACATGGTGAACATTGTAAAAATGAAAAAACTTGGTTCACATATTTTGATCAGGCTGTCATAAGAAGGGCAGCTTGCAGGTTGGGTGTTTTTTATTTTTTCTCTCTGAATAATGGAGGTCGGTTGACCCAGCGGGAGGCCTGATTGGCTCGATTGAGAGGTAAAGATAGGATAGGACTGCCCGATTTTGAGATCACGTTGAAAGTCGTGGGCAGCTTAAACATCTTTTGATCAAAATATGTGAACCGAGAGACTCAAAGTTTTTTCATGTATGATAGATAGCATAAATGCTTCTTTAGGGATTTCCACGTAGTGTATTGCCCTTTTTGCAGTAGTGTGCCGCTGGCGGCGGTCTGTGTGTGTACATGTATAATTACATGTGTGCCGCAGCCCTGCCAGTGGCACCCAGGTTTGCATACGTTTTTCAGAAATGTTTTGTGTGCAGAAACATACGTTATACTTGGTGTACATTGATTTTAACCTATATGGAAGGAAAGGGTGCTTCCATTTTGTGTTTCTGTCCCCGCCCACTCTCACAGGCTGTCATAAGAAGGGCAGCTTGCAGGTTGGGTGTTTTTTATTTTTTCTCTCTGAATAATGGAGGTCGGTTGACCCAGCGGGAGGCCTGATTGGCTCGATTGAGAGGTAAAGATAGGCTAGGTGTACCGGGTACGGTGGATTCGCTGGACCCCCGCAAGCGATGATACCTAAGCCACGCCAGGGAACGGAATCTAAGTAGCCCCCGGTTTTCACCAGAGCCCGCCGCAAAGCGGGATGGACTTGCTGCGGCGTGGGGCTACAGGTCGTTACCCCTGACGTGACTTGCTTGCGGAGGCGGCCGGGGTACTGTGTGGTACAAAATCGTAATCCAGAGGCGAAGTCGGGGACAGGCAGAAGGTCAGGGCAGGCAGCAGAGGTTCGTGGTCAGAGGCGGCCGGAAGGTCAGGGCAGGCGGCAAGCAGGCAAGGTCTGGAAACGTGGCGGACGGACTGGTACACGGGTAAGCAACACGGACACTAAGGCACACCAAACACTCTCTAAGCACACCAACGGACTGGCAGGAAGTGCAGGGGTCGTACCGCTAAAATAGAACCAGCGCCTGTTTAATTGACCAATTATTGGGGCGTTTGGCCCTTTAAATCTAGAGAAGCCGGCGGCGCGCGCGCCTAAAGCACAGGGCACGCGCCGGCGGCTGGGACAGGCGGGGACAGCGTTCACCGGAGCGCGGACGGGTAAGGGGAGCGGCGCTGGGGCCGGGACAGGAGCGGGGTGGTCGCGGGCAGCTGCAGCCGCCGCACCGGAGCCCCTGCGGCCGCGGGGGGGCCGCCGAGCCCGCGACCCCCGTGACAGTACCCCCCCCCCTTAGGTCTCCCCCTCCTTTTTTGAAACCTAGAGAGAAGGTCAGGGGACAGGTTGGCCTCAGGTTCCCAGGACCGCTCCTCCGGCCCGAACCCCTTCCAGTCAATGAGAAAGAACCGCTTCCCCCTCACTGTCTTCTGCGCCAGCACCTCCTTGACCTCATAGATGTTATCAGAGTTGGCCACCGGAGAAGGCGAGACAGATCTACGGGAGAAGCGATTCAGCACCACAGGCTTGAGGAGCGAGACATGGAAGGCGTTCGGGACACGCAGAGTGGGAGGCAAGCGGAGCTTGTAGGATACCGGGTTAAGCTGCCGGAGTACTACAAACGGACCCAGAAACTTAGGCCCCAACTTGTAGCTGGGCACTTTGAAGCGGATGTATTTTGCCGATAGCCAAACCCTATCACCCGGCTTAAATACGGGAGGAGGTCTCCGGTGCCTATCGGCCTGAAGTTTAGTGCGGGAGGAGGCCCGTAAAAGGGCCTGTCGAGTGACCTGCCAGAGTGTCTTTATGTCCCGTACTTGGGCATCCACAGCAGGGATGTCACCCGAGGAGGCCAGAGGGAGAGGTGGGCGGGGATGCAGCCCAAACACAATAAAAAAGGGGGAGGCTCCAGCGGATTCAGAATCTAAGGAATTATAGGAAAATTCCGCCCAGGGGAGGAGGTCAGACCAGTTATCCTGGCGAGCGGACACAAAATGTCGCAGATAAGTACCTACAATTTGGTTGACCCTCTCCACCTGCCCGTTGGTTTGGGGATGATATGCGGAGGAGAAGTCCAACTGAATCTGCAATTGAGCACACAGGGCCCGCCAGAATTTTGATACAAACTGGACCCCCCTATCAGAGACGATATGCAACGGGAGCCCATGTAGTCGAAAGATGTGGTGGAAGAAGTGCTGGGCTAGCTGGGAAGCGGAGGGCAACCCGGGCAGAGGAACAAAGTGGGCCATTTTCGAAAATCTGTCGACTACTACCCAGATGACCGTGTTACCTGAGGAGGCTGGGAGGTCAGTAACAAAATCCATCGCAATATGCGACCAAGGTCTTTCTGGCACCGGGAGAGGCAGGAGCAGACCCGCGGGTCTGAGCCGAGGGACCTTGTTACGGGCACAGGAGTCACAGGCCAGGACAAAGTCTCTCACATCCCGAGCGAGAGTGGGCCACCAATAGTACCGGGAGATTAGTTGCTGAGACTTATGGACTCCAGGGTGCCCAGCGGTTCGCGAGGCATGTCCCCACTTCAGGATACGAGGCCGCATAGCAGGGCGTACATAGGACTTCCCGGGAGGCAGGTGTCGAAGGTCCACCGGAGCCACCGTGAGGAGACGCTCGGGAGGAATTATATGCTGCAGAGGCGGCTCCAGCCCCACCGTGTCAGAGGATCTAGAGAGGGCGTCTGCTCTTATGTTCTTGCCAGCCGGTCGAAAATGAAGAAGAAAATCAAATCTGGCGAAAAAGAGTGACCACCTAGCTTGCCGAGGATTCAGCCGTTGGGCAGACTGTAGGTAGAGAAGATTCTTGTGATCGGTAAATATATCGGTGGGGTGACAGGCTCCCTCCAGCAGGTGCCGCCATTCTTCCAGGGCCAATTTAATTGCCAGCAATTCCCGATCTCCGATAGTATAGTTTTTTTCGGCTGGGGAGAAGGTTCTGGAGAAGAAGCCGCAAGTACGTGGTTTTCCGGAGGGGGACTTCTGGAGGAGACCCACTCCTGCACCTACCGAGGAGGCGTCTACCTCAAGGAAAAAGGGGCGTTGTGGGTCCGGGCGAGACAGCACTGGTGCAGAAGCGAATGCTGATTTGAGGCGATCAAACGCTTCTTGAGCCTCAGGTGGCCATGATTTGGGTTGGCATTTTTCTTTGTGAGGGCCACAGCGGGGCCACGAGCGTGGAGAAATGAGGAATGAATTGTCTGTAATAGTTTGCGAAACCCAAAAATCGTTGGATGGAGCGGAGACCCACAGGTCGAGGCCATTGTAGGACCGCAGACAACTTTGAAGGGTCCATTTGGAGACCTTGATCCGAAACTATGTAACCCAGGAAGGGCAACGAGGTGCGTTCGAAGAGGCATTTCTCTAGTTTAGCGTATAGCCGGTGGTCACGGAGACGTCTGAGTACCTGGCGGACGTGGAGGCGGTGAGTCTCCAGGTCAGGGGAGAAGATTAAGATATCGTCAAGATAGACAATCACGCAGACGTAAAGGAGGTCTCGGAAGATTTCATTAACAAAATTCTGGAACACCGCTGGAGCGTTGCAGAGGCCAAATGGCATGACGAGGTATTCAAAATGGCCATCTCTGGTATTTTAAAAGGGTGTTTTCCACTCGTCGCCTTCACGAATACGAATCAGGTTATATGCCCTCGTTTGGTCCAACTTGGAAAAAAGCTTCGCACCGCGCAAGCGATCGAACAGTTCCGAGATCAGCGGCAGGGGGTATCGATTCTTGATAGTAATTTTATTAAGTCCCCGGTAATCGATACATGGTCGGAGAGAACCATCTTTCTTTTCTACAAAGAAGAATCCAGCCCCCGCGGGCGAGGAGGACTTACGAATGAATCCCTTCCGGAGGTTCTCTTGGATATATTCGGACATAGCCTTAGTCTCCGGAACAGAAAGAGGGTAGACTCTTCCTCGGGGAGGAGTTGTCCCAGGAAGCAGGTCAATGGGGCAATCGAACGGCCGGTGCGAGGTAGAGTTTCGGCCTGTTTTTTCGGAAAAAACATCGGCCAAGTCCTGATACGGGGCGGGAAGACCCGACAGAGGTTTTGAAGAGTTTACAGGAGCAGACCGAAGGGCAGAACGGAGAACCGGAAGGCAGCACGAGTGGCACGCAGGGCCCCAACGGGTAATTTCGCCGTGTTCCAGTCCAAGGTCGGAGCATGCTGTTGCAACCATGGAAGGCCAGGAGAATCTCAGAGGGAGAGCGAGGCAGGACCAGCAGCTTCAGAGTTTCCTTTGTGTAGAGCGCCAATCTGTAGAGAGAGAGGCGCCGTGCAGAACCGAATCACATCCCTTAGGCATTCGCCACTAACAGAGGAGACGTACATGGGTTTCTGCAAAGGGGTCACCGGGAGACAATACTTGGAGACCAGAGCCTGGCTGATAAAGTTCCCTGCGGACCCCGAATCAAGGAAGGCGGTGGCCTGGAAGGTGCTTTTCCGGTGAAATTCCACAGACTACGGGAATGGTCAGACGGAGAGATGCTGCACAGACACCTAGGGACGCCAAATCCTGCGAACCCTAATGTGCGCAAGTTCCCGGACGCACCGGACAGTCCCCAATAAAGTGGCCAGAACCACCACAGTAGAAGCATAACTGCCTCAGGCGACGCTGCGAGTATTCTTCCTGGGACAGGTGGGCTCTCTCGATTGTACGGATACATCCTCCGGAACCTTAGGCAGAGGTAGTGGAGAACATTGGAAGACGGGAGCCAAAGGTGGTAGCCGGCGTGAGCGGGCGACCCCCTGTTGAAGACGGAGCTCCTGTTGTCTTTCCGCAAACCGAATGTCTATTCGAGAGGCCAACTGAATCAGTTCATCCAGAGTAGACGGAAGATCCCGACCAGCAAGCTCATCCTTAATATGGCCCGAGAGGCCTTGCCAGAAGGTTGCCACCAGGGCCTCATTATTCCACTTCAGTTCAGAGGCAAGGGTGCGGAACTGCACGGAGTAGTGACCCACAGTGGAGTCGCCCTGACGGAGACGGAGCAAAGCCGCCGCCGCGGAGGAGGCACGGCCAGGTTCCTCAAAGACGGTGCGGAACCCCTGGAGGAAGGTTTGTAGATTCGCCGTCTGTGGATCACCTCGGTCCCATAACGGAGTGGCCCAGGCCAAGGCTTCCCCTGACAAGAGGCTAATAACAAAGGCCACCTTAGCCCGCTCGGGGGGGAAGTGGTGCCCCAAAATCTCCAGGTGGATGGAGCACTGACTGATGTGAAGCCACGGCATTTCCTGGGATCTCCATCAAAGCGTGACGGAAGCGGCAGCTGCAGAGAAGGTCCAGGTACGGGAGCAACTGGTGCCGGCGGGGCAGCGCCCGTCGCAGGCGGTGGTAGGTGAGCTGCTAGGTTCTGCATCATGGCGGTGAGCTGGTCAATACGCTGGCACTGCTGGACGACAGCCGTTGAGACATCACGAAGTACAGGTAAGGGTACCCTGGCGGAATCCATGGCCAGTCCGTACTGTAACGGGTACGGTGGATTCGCTGGACCCCGCAAGCGATGATACCTAAGCCACGCCAGGGAACGGAATCTAAGTAGCCCCGGTTTTCACCAGAGCCCCGCAAAGCGGGATGGACTTGCTGCGGCGTGAGACTACCAGGTCGTTACCCCTGTCGTGACTTGCTTGCGGAGGCGGCCGGGGTACTGCGTGGTACAAAATCGTAATCCAGAGGCGAAGTCGGGGATAGGCAGAAGGTCAGGGCAGTCAGCAGAGGTTCGTGGTCAGAGGCGGCCGGAAGGTCAGGGCAGGCGGCAAGCAGGCAAGGTCTGGAAACGTGGCGGACGGACTGGTACACGGGTAAGCAATACGGACACTAAGGCACACCAAACACTCTCTAAGCACACCAACGGACTGGCAGGAAGTGCAGGGGGGCGTACCGCTAAAATAGAACCAGCGCCTGATAATTGACCAATTATCAGGCGCTGGCCCTTTAAATCTAGAGAAGCCGGCGCGCGCGCGCCTAAAGCACAGGACACGCGCCCGGCGGCTGGGACAGGCGGGGACAGCGTTCCCCGGAGCGCGGACGGGTAAGGGGAGCGGCGCTGGGGCCGGGACAGGAGCGGGGTGGTCGCGGGCAGCTGCAGCCGCCGCACCGGAGCCCCTGCGGCCGCGGGGGGCAGCAGAGCCCGCGACCCCCGTGACAATAGGACTGCCCGATTTTGAGATCACGTTGAAAGTCGTGGGCAGCTTAAACATCTTTTGATCAAAATCTGTGAACCGAGAGTCTCAAAGTTTTTTCATGTATGATAGATAGCATAAATGCTTCTTTAGGGATTTCCACGTAGTGTATTGCCCATTGTAAAAATGAAGCTCAAAAACAATGGCAGAAGTGCTAGTTCATCTTCTATCTATTTCCATAATCCAATGCTAAAAAACTGTGAAACACTTGTGGGCCCAGAATACACAATATATCCCTAAATAACTTCCCTGGGGGATATTGTTTCCAAAATGGGGTGATTTCTGGAAGCTTTCACCTGTTCTGATTCTTTGGGAGATTTGCAAATGCGACATGGCACCCACCAATAGATGCATTCCAAATGCCAAATAGCACTCCCTCCCTAGTATGCCCTGCCATGTACCCAAAGAGCAATTTACACCCATAGTAAGGATAGTTTTACACTTAAAAAATTGACATTTTCAGCTAAAACTGCATATTATTGGAAAAACAATATTTTTTCATTTTTACAGCATAACACTAAAAAAAATCTGTGAAACACCTGTGGGGTCAATATACTCATTACACCCCTGGATATTTTCCTTAAGAGGTATAGTTTACAAAGTGAGGGTTTTTTAGTTTTTTTAAGGTGTTTTTAAGTTTTAGCACCTCCTATTGTGAAACTTGTGGTTGAGTCAATATCTGCACTAGGGCCAAATAGCTCTAAAAACGGCAGAATTGGAGGAATCGATATTGAGTTGCGTTTCCCTGGTAACATTTACTATGATCCAGTGAACAATGGATTACATTTTAAAATCTGCACAAATAGTGAAGTTTTGAAATTTTAACTTTCACTTTGTTTAAATTCCTTTGAAACACCTAAATGCTGTTTCAAACATTTTAAGGGGTGCAGTTGGAGTCATTTATGGGGGTATCTAACATGCAGGCCCCTCAAAGCCACACCAGAATTGAACTGGTCCCTAAAAAAATCTGTGTTGTAAATTTTCTTGAAAATGTGAAAAATTGTTACTAAATTTATTGAACCATTAAAAAGTTATTTCCATATAGTCAAATTTTTCAAATCTGACGTGCCACTTTGTCATAGAAACGGGCGATGAGGGGTTAATTAGTAAAGAATAAAAAAATATTGGTGATACATTCCCTTTAAAGAGACTCCTAAAAAATCAGATTAGTTGATGTTGAAGTAGCTAAGATGTAGAAGTGCTACATTTGTACATAATCAATGGTTTTATATATCAGTGCAGATTCCGGGCACCTTAAAGGTACCTTTCAAGCCAATCATCATAGCATTAAGCTATTGGAACTCCTTCTTACTGCTAATAATGCCAGAGGAGGCCATGGTCAGCTTAACACTTGGCCAACCATGTAAGACATAGTAGCAGGAGAGTCTACTAAATTCTCTTCAAACGGTAGTGGCAGTCACCAGTGGCAGAGTGCCCTCTACATATTGTTCCAAAAGGGCTCTTGATCAGTAGTTATCTGGTTATGACAAACCCTGATTATTCATTCTAAACAACAATATCGCCCCCACATATTTCACTGACAAACTCAGCTCTGCTACAACGCCATATACCAAGTCATTATTAATGGTAATTTCATGTGTGATTGACTCAAACAAACATTCTCAGGAATACCAGGTGTAGAATATTTATTGACTTTTTCCTGTAGATTAGGCCGCTAATGGAAATTTAACTAAATGAACCAATGTATTTTCCTGTCATACATTAATTTTTGATAAAAGATGAAGGAGAAATATTGAAGATGCTTCCTGTGCAAGGTCAGAGCAGGAAACCAGTAACCACAAAATAACCAACAGGAACAAAGCAGGCAAGAGAGACACAGGCAGGAAACATACGCATTCACCCAAAACTCTGAAACCCCCAATACATTGATACAACGAAGAGACAGCTGTAACTGCTGTTATATTGAACATCTTCTTCTTTGTACGATATAATCAAGTCTCATGGTGGTCAGTGGACTCCGACCAAAGGGTGTCCAGATGATGGTACTACTGTACAATTACAGTATAGGGGTTGTAGCTTTACAGCAATAATTGTCTTAGCCAAGTGACCACCACATAAACCAAATGGACTGTATGGACAGAATTTATCAAGACTGACATTTAAAAAAAAGTATATACCATGTGTTAACAGACATATGCCTCTTAATTCATTGGTCACATCTCTTAGCAATTCATGAAATCTGATAAGTTGGCTATAATTAGTTTGACTTTCTGGGGTAAACTATAGGAAATTTGTCCAGCCTAAGCAACATGTGTCAAACTCAAGGCCCTCTGGACAAATCTGGCCTACCACATCATTTTATGTGGAGGTTGCAGCCAGCATTTGGCCAAGGTGGCAGCACTAGCACAGAGAGTTGGTGCCATCAGAGCTCTGGCATGCACCTCCACACCGCTGTGTTCAGGAACTCAAAGGCAGTGGCAGAGCCCTGAAATACCTATCCAGGCACCACAGCCACCCTCTGATCATCCTTTAAGGGCAACCATAATGCCCATAGAGTGAAAATGAGTTTGACAACCCTGCACTAAACCCTTCCAACATTCTTTAAAGAGGTTAGAGTTTGGTAAAACTGACAAAAAGTACATAATTTTGGTGGTTTGTAAAATATTTGCAATTTTTGTACACGATACAAGCATCCATCAATTAATAAACTTGTCCTATAGTTTCTGCAGTAGCCAAATTCCTGCTCACTGCGTAGACCTCACTGTGTGATCTATCTACAATAGTTAAAGTCCATTCTTATATACACATATACACGTGGACACAAGTGTTGGTAACCTTTCATTAAAGGAAGAAAGACCCACAATGGTCACTGAAATAAATTTAAATTGACTTAATATTCAAGTTATTATTACTTTTGACAGTTTCAACTACTGACATTCAGACATTGCATTGCATTTGAAATGTGGTTCAGCTGGAAAGTAAAACATTAAATAAAAAAGGAAACTGGCCTGGACAAAAATGTTGGTAAAGTGTGAAAATTATTTGTCCAAAGGGACATGTTAAAGGTGTTTTCTCACCATGCAGTTTCACAGTCACAGACAGCTTTTCTTTCACTCTGGTCTCATCAGGCTGTGGGTGTTTCTATATCAGTGATTAGCATATTTAGCTTCTCTGTGACTAGCTGAACCGTGCAGGAGGTGTTATCTTCAGTAAAGAAAAGCTACAGGTGCTGTGAGGACTGAAAACAGCTGGTTATCTGTAAATAAAAGCTAATCTTGTTAAAGATAATTAATCTGCTGGAGTGAGCTCTCCAGACCATGCCCTAATCAGCTCTCCAGACTCTGCCCTAATCAGATAGCAGAGTTATGGTCAAGTAACCATAAAAACCTATGTGCACTTCGGAAGAAAAAGAAAAAAAGACAACAGCACTTCCTAGTATGATAAGTTTCAAAGGTGGGAAAGTGTAATATACAGGTGAGTATCCACTAACTTTCTCTGGTTGTGCATCCGGATTGCACGACTCTCTTCTAGCATATCACTGGGTAACTGATACCGAGAAATTAATGAAGAAGGAAGCAGCTGTTCCCACTCACCTTCATCCAACCTTCATCCAGATTGGTTATCAAATTGATCCTATATCGGGCAAACTGATGTTTGGTTCTCAACAGGGGCAGTTGTGTGTGGATTGAGAAGCGCAGGACACTTGTCAAAATAAATGGTTTTCATTCCAGCTATGCATTTCTTGTATTATACTTGAGATGAGCCTGACAAAGTCTAATACACAAAATGCGTAGCTCAAATAAAAACATTTATTTTGACAAGTGGTCTGTGCTTCTGAATCCATGTGCAACTGCTCTAGTTGAGAGCCCAACCGAACCCCGAGTCAATTACAGTTTACCCGGTTTTGGATCGCTATGTGCACTCAGAGCAGATAAAATCTCTCTTATCTCCTAAATAAAGTAAAATAAAAAAAAACAATGAATTTAGAAAAAGTCTTCAATTACCTGTCCCTACATGTTAAAACCAATCTTTGTAGTCATAAAAGCACTAAAGTGTGTCCTGTACTTAGCATCACAGGTGTCTTTACATTTGTAATCAGTCTGCCTATTTAAAGAGTGAAAAGTAGTCACTGTTTTGTTTGGTATACTGTACTACACTGAACATGGACCAAAAGAAGCAAAGGAAAGAGTTGTCCTAGGAGATTCGAAATAAAATTATAGACAAACATGTTAAAGGTAAAGGCTATAAGACTATCTCCAAACAGTTTGATGTTTGTATGTAACTACAGCTGCACATATTATTCAGAAATGTAATATCTATAGGACATGGAAGGACAGCATTAAGTAAACTGAAGAAAAATTGAAGAGACAGATAAATCGAATGGTCAGAGGCGTAACTTGAAGCTCCTGGGCCCTAGTGCAAAAATTGAAATGGGGCCTCCCAGCTATCATGTGCCATTTACAATGCTTACGCCTCCTTATGTGGCAGAAGGGCTTTTGGGCCCCCTCAGGCTGCAGGGCCCGGTAGCGACTGTTACCTCTGCACCCCCTGTAGCTACGCCCCCTGCGAATGGTAACCAAAGAGCCCAGAACAACTTCCAAAGAGATTAGAGTTTGTCATGAGTTGCACTGTGGGTCACCTCTTTACCCTGCACTGTAGGCCGCCTGCTGGGCAGTGGATACACGCACTCGCCTCCCTGGCCAGTGTTTTCTGCTTTTCCTGTGGGTCTCTGCCGGTGCACCACTAGGGATTGAAATGTGCACTCTGCAATTTAAAAGGGCAATGATGTTCTTAGGCTTCCAAACTTCTCCCTTTTTCCACGAAATGTAACGATGATCAGTATGGCCAAACAGTTAAATTTTAGTTTCGTCAGACCACAGAACACGTCTCGAAAATTTTAGGTCTTTGTTCTTGTCTGCATTTGCAAACATTAATCTAGATTTTATATGTTTCTTTTGGAGTAATGGCTTCTTCCTGAAAGAGTGGCGTTTCAGCCCATGTTGATACAGTACTCGTTTCACTGTGGATAGTGATACAATCTTAAAAGCTTCTGCCAGCATCTTCGCAAGGTCTTTTGCTTTTGTTCTTGGGTTGATATGCATATGTCGGACCAAAGCACAATCATCTATGAGACACAGAACCCATCTCCTTCCTGAGCGGTATGATGGCTAGACATTCCCATCTTGTTTGTACTTGCGTATATTTATCTGTACAGATGAATGAGGCATCTTCAGGTATCTGGAAATTGCACCCAAGGATGATTCAGACTTGTGCAAGTCCACAATTCTCTTCTTGATATCTTGACTTATTTCTTTAGATTTTCCCATGATGTTACACACAGAGGCAGTGTGCATAAAAAATGCATTCACAGGTGTGTCTCTAATGAACTCAGATGTTGCCAATAAAATCAGAATTTTCCAAAGACATGACATCATCATATGGGCTGTCCCAAATTCTTTAAAGGCATAGTAATCCTAATGTATGTAAACTTCTGACTTTGCAGAAAGTAATAGAAATGCCTTAACAATTCTCTCTCTCATATTTTGGCATTTGGCAAATATAAATAATTGTGATAATCCTAATTGACCTAAAATGGGTAAGGTTTATTCTGATTTCATGTCAGATAGTGAGAAAAACATGCATATGTGTCTTTTTATATAATGTATGTAAACTTCTGGTTTCAACTGTTTGTATATCGGGAATCAGCCCAGAACTACACGGGAGGACCTGGTCACTGACCTGAATATAGTTGGGACCACAGTCTCAAAGATAATCATTAGTAACACACTACGCCATCATGGATTAAAATCCTGCAGGGCATGCAAGGTCCTCCTGTTCATGCCAGCACATGTTCAGGCCCATTTGAAGTTCGTTAATGACCATCTGAATGATTCAGAGAAGGCATGGGAGAAGGTCATGTGATCAGATGAGACCAAAACTTTTTGGTATCAACTCCACTTGCTGTGTTTCGAGGAAGATGAAGAATAAGTACAGACCCAAGAACACAATCCCAACTGTGATGCATGGGGGGGTAACATAATATTTTGGGGTCCTTTTCTGCAAAGAGGACTGGACAACTGCACTGTATTTAAGGGAGGATGGATGGGTCATGTATCGTGAGATTTTGGCCAACAACCTCCTTCCCTCAGTAAGAACTTTGAAGATGGGTATTGGCTGGGTCTTCCAGCAGGACAATGACTCGAAACATACAGCCAGTGCAACTAAGGAATGGCTCTGTAGGAAGCATTTCAAGGTCCTAGTTTGGCCTAGCCAGTCTCTAGACCTGAATCCAATTGAAAATCTTTGGAGGGAGTCGAAACGCAATATAGCCCAGAGACAGCCCCGAAACCTGACAAATCTGGAGAAGCTCTGGAGGGAGGAGTGGGCCAAAATCCCTGCTGCAGTGTGTGCAAACTTGGTCAAGAACTATAGGAAACGTCTGACCTCTAACTACAAACAAGTGTTATTGTACCAAATATTAAGTTCTGTTTCTCTATTGTTTCTCTATTGTATCATTATCAATTTCATGCAATAAAATGCAAATTATTTAAAAATCATTCAAAAATCATTCAATGTGATCTTATGGATTTTTCTGTTTTAGATTCTGTCTCACAGTTGAAGTGTGGCTATGATAAAAAATTTCAGACCTCTAATTTCTTTGTAGGTGGAAAAACTTGCAAAATCGTAAATCAAATACTTATTTTCCCTGTAAATATGTTTTAAATATGGAATGAAATAAGAGCAAGAGGACATTAGTTTAGTAATGAGCAGACATTTTGGTATCCTAATAATTAGAAATATGAAAAGCTGAATTTGGGGTTGTAAACAGTTAAGTTGTAACAAAGTGTGTCCTGATCACCTTCCTGTGTATTTTAAGAGCACTGGTCTCCTATTTTGACATCTTAAAAATAAGAAAAACTGAAGTTCAGGACTCTGCTCTGCATGCATCTATCATATAGCAACAGATGATACATCAGCCAAATACTTCTATTATATTTCATAGAGAACTTGCAGCTTCCACCAATAAGGGGTTTTCATATACACTCACCAGCCACTTTATTAGGTACACCATGCTAGTAACGGGTTGGACCCCTTTTGCCTTCAGAACTGCCTCAATTCTTCGTGGCATAGATTCAACAAGGTGTTGCAACGATGCTCAATTGGTACCAAGGGGCCCAAAGAGTGCCAAGAAAATATTCCCCACACCATGACACCACCACCACCAGCCTGAACCGTTGATACAAGGCAGGATGGATCCATGCTTTTTATGTTGTTGACGCCAAATTCTGACCCTACCATCCGAATGTCGCAGCAGAAATCGAGACTCATCAGACCAGGCAACGTTTTTTCCAATCTTCTACTGTCCAATTTCGATGAGCTTGGGCAAATTGGAGCCTCAGTTTCCTGTTCTTAGCTGAAAGGATTGGCACCCGGTGTGGTCTTCTGCTGCTGTAGCCCATCTGCCTCAAAGTTCGCCGTACTGTGCATTCAGAGATGCTCTTCTGCCTACCTTGGTTGTAACGGGTGGCTATTTGAGTCACTGTTGCCTTTCTATCAGCTCGAACCAGTCTGCCCATTCTCCTTTGACCTCTGGCATCAACAAGGCATTTCCGCCCACAGGACTGCCGCTCACTGGATGTTTTTTCTTTTTCGGACCATTCTCTGTAAACCCTAGAGATGGTTGTGAGTGAAAATCCCAGGAGATCAGCAGTTTCTGAAATACTCAGACCAGCCCTTCTGGCACCAACAACCATGCCACGTTCAAAGGCACTCAAATCACCTTTCTTCCCCATACTGATGCTCGGTTTGAACTGTAGGAGATTGTCTTGACCATGTCTACATGCCTAAATGCACTGAGTTGCCGCCATGTGATTGGCTGATTAGAAATTAAGTGTTAACGAGCAGTTGGACAGGTGTACCTAATAAAGTGGCCGGTGAGTGTATTTTGTTATGACTGGGACTTTTGTCAAGTTGTGAAAAATTCTTTTACGATATATCTGTCTGTGGTAAGACTAGGTTACAACAAATATGGCAGGTCAGCCACCTTGATTGCCAGCTTCATTGGTTAGATTTGGGGGAGCAACATCTCTCCAAGAGTTTGTAAGTGCTGCCACAGAGAGTGAGATGAGGTGCAAAAGTAGGGGCTAGATCTTTGGGCAGCAACCTTTGCAGTGTTCAGGACAAATTATTTTACTGGTCCCCAAAAGCCTTCAGCTCACAATCTTTTCACTCTTCCTTAGAATGAAACTGATGACGTCACTGTGGGTACATGTTAAAGACTTATCTAAAGGGTGTTACTTTTTAACAGGAAATAAAGTGGAGCATAAACAAAAACTAGGCATTTTTAAAAGTAGAATATTTTGCATGAACATTTACATTGTCACCACACTAGAAGAACATTGTAGATGCATCAGAAAAGACAAAACTATGAGACCAGTGCTCCTAATCCTTACCTTAAACCTTCTGACATGTAAGAAGAAGAGATTATGAAGGACTGTAGATAAAGGGCAATGGATCGTGAATATTGGGATTGTGAGCAGTTAAGATATGTTGTAACGCAATGTGTGCTGATCACCCTCATATGTATGTTCTCTGCTTCTGTTGACAGGTTTCTGCCAGCAGGTGATGGTCACTCAAGACAAAAAGCTTGCAGTAATGAAAGTGGGACTATCCATAGATATCCACTGTGAATACAAGGGCCAGTCAGGGACATATAATATGTACTGGTATCAAGAAAAGTCAGGAAAGGGGTTGGAGCTCATGGGTTTTTCTGTTTCAACAAATGATTTTACACAAGAGAAAAAATTTGTGCCTTTTGGAACATGAAGCGACCTGAAGATACAAAATCCAGTCTTCATTGCAATGAAACAACCTCAGAAGTGTCGGCTGTATATTTCTGTGCAGCAAGTTATCACAGCCACAAAAGGTTACCTTGCAGCCAACACAAAACATGTAGTCGCTTATTGGGAAAGAGAAAGGAACCAGTGCCTCTAGAGGGCACTGCTTTTTCATTATTAAAGGGGAAGCACCTGTTAATAACCAAGTAACCATTCTTAGAAAGTCTTTGACTTTGAGTACACCCCCCCTCTCACATTTTTGTGATTATTATATTGTATGTTTTCATAGGAAGACACTGAGAATATGACACTAACACAATGTAAAATAGTCAGTGCACAGCTTGTATAGCAGTGTAAATTTGGTGTGCCCTCAAAATAACCCACATAGCCATTAATGTCTAAACGCTGAGAACAAAAGTGAGTACACCCCTAAGTGAAAATGAACAAATTGTGCCCAATTTTCCTTCTTCCCTTCATGGTGTCATGTGACTTCTTAGTTCTACAAGATTGAAGGTGTGAATGGGGAGCAGGTGCGTTAAATTTGGTGTTACTGTGCTCAAACTCTCTCATACTGGTCACTGGAAGTTCAACATGGCCCCTCATGACAAAGAACTCTCTGAGGATCTGAAAAAAAAGAATTATTGCTCTACATAAAGATGGCCTAGGCCAGCGATGGCGAACCTTTTAGAGACCGAGTGCCCAAACTGCAACCAAAAATCTCCCTCTCAGTGGAATATAGGTGAGAAGAATACCAAGAATGTGCAGTACGAGCATGTTCACGGACCAGGGCATGGATCACTGCACGTGCTGTGACAATACTCCTTTAAAGAGGTATTCTTACCACAATGATTAACTTTAAACAGTTCTTATCTCCTGCTTTTTTATGCAAGCTTCTCTAGATTACCGGCCATCTCTCTCTGCTCTCATTGCTCCAGCAGCCTTGGCTGGGATGGCCAGCACTTCTTGCTGTGTCTTATCAGTAGCACAGGAGCTTATCTATGTGACTGACAGACTTGAACCCTTTAGAGCCCTGCAGCCTTCTGTTTAAAATCTCTTCTATTGGCAACATCCCTCTAACAGGTTCAGCTAGAAACAGCAGAGCTGAAATGCCAGTCATTGCTGTAGAGCCAGCAATGACTTATTTAAGCTGCCAATACCAAGCCATATCCCTTTTTTTTGCTGCTATTCCTTTCCTTGATTGTATATCCTCCAGATGTCTCTTTGATAAGGGCCTTCTGGCCGAAACGTAGACACTCTGGACACCTGTTCTCATTTCTCACGACATTTGTATTCATTCTGTCAAAGTTTTCTGCAGTAATTCTTTTCTATATTGTACTTTGATAATACTTATGGAGTACTTGACAATTCTGCTCTACCTTGTAAATACATTTTTTTGCATGTTATTTGCATTTATCATTGGTAGACCGGTATTTAAATTTCTCTGCCCAACAAAAGCGGCATGATTTTGCTTCACATACTACACTGTATATACAACGATCAAGGCAGATATGGTAATAAACTGTCCATGTCTTCTTAGTGGGGAACCAGTTAATGATGACTGCCAGTCCTCCACTTGCTCAATTAGGGCCACATGTATGAAAACTGTCTAGGTCTAAAATTCACTTTGTTGCTGATAGCAACCAATCAGTGCGCCCTTCTCATTTTTCCAGAGCACTATATGAAATGAAAGGGGTGCTCTGACTGTTTGCTAAGGGCAACAAAGTGAGTTTTAGACCTAGACAGTTTTCATACATGTGCCCCTTAGTGTTTAAGAATGTCCATGCAGAGTTAGATAGTCAACAGGCAGTCTCCATTTAGTTAAAGGGAACCTGTCACCTAGTTTATGCCCCTCTTGCTGAGGACAGCACAAGCTAGTGACAGACCTGCTGTTTCCAGCGCTGTGTCCCTTATTCTGTAAGATGATGCAGTTTTCGAGTATTTAATGCTCAAATCTGCAGTTTTCAGCCAGAAAAGAGTCAAAGAGTCTGTTTTTCAAACCCCGCCCATCTGAGGCTAGCTCCACCCACCTCAACTGATAAACCTATTACCTTGAATAGGTAGAAACATGTGAATAACTGTCAGGTGGGTGGGACTAGCCTTTGGTGGGTGGGACTAACACCTTCTCATGAATAAGATTTGAGGAGTAAATGCTCTAAAACTAAAGCATCTTACAAAATAAGGGACACAGTGCTGGGAACAACATGTCTGACACTAGCTTGTGCTGTCCTCAGCAAGGGGGACATAACCTATGTGACAGGTTCCCTTTAAAGAATACTTCTATTGTTGAGACATTACTGTTAGATCTTAATTACGGCACCCATTGTTGTTTTATTCCATCTCAGGGCAACCATCTAATGTGTTCAGCATTGCTGATAAAAGCCGCTTCTAATGAGTCACTTCTTAATGTTTGGCCCATACATAAGCAGAAATCACTCCATCATAATATACAATGATGACCCAGGCAGTCTACTGAGCATGTGTGGACATTCTGAGGGAATTAAAAGATTACCAGGGGGCAGTATAACAGGCATGCAATAAGAATACCTACACACAGGAAATTTTTTTTTTTTTTTTTTTTTTTGTGGTTTTAAACAATTATAGGGAAAAACTTGGTATGTTTTATCTGAATTAAAAGTGTAAATAAACATGTATTCATAAAACAAGTAATGATGTCATACATCAAAATCTAATGGCAGGAAAAGACCAAATGGTCCTTCTAGTCTGCCCTCATGTTATTTCCTTTGTATCTCAGGATAGACATAGGTTTATCCCTAGTAGGTTTATAGTTATATTTTTGATTATTTTACAACCACATCTGCTGGAAGTTTGTTCCAATCATCTAATACTCATTTAGTAAAATATTATTTTCTGACATTACCTCTGATCTTCCACCGACTGTGCCCTTTGGCTCTGTGCTTATGCTTATGACTTTAAATGCTTGCCACTGCTATAATATAATTATTAGGGTTTAGGTTAAAGCTTAGCAATGCTGTGTTAAAATGATTCCAGACTCAATATTATATAGCTGCAAAGTTTGAGGTGCAGCACAAGAGACATCACAAAGAAAGATCTCACTCAGTTACTGTCACCTCCCCCCTCTTCACCTTCAGGCTTGGTTTTTACCTTATTTTACTGTCCGTGTTTTTGTTGAATGCAGGTGATATTGTAATTAAACTTTAGTGGAAAGTATCTGAAATTATTTGCACAACCACCTGCATTCAACAAAACCCCAAATGATGTGTGAACCCAGCCTTACAGTCTCCAGTGACCACAGCATGAGATACACTAACATTTCTTTATGTTATCACGTTATCACTTTTATGACTTTTATGAATTAAAGGAGATTTATCGCTACAAAGATCATGTCTCAGATTATGGGTACAGTAAAAATAAGCACTTTTGTAATTGGAATGCATTACCTCAGTCACTTGGTTTAGCAGATATGAGCTTTTCTGTAAATCTGTATTCTGTTTCTGCTGCTGCTGGTCGGGACACGCCCCCCTGGCCGGATCCCGCCCCCCTAGACATGCCTCCTGCGCTGTGATTGGCTGACAGATTTCATTCAGCCTGTTGGGATACGCCCCCAGACAGGAAAAGCCCTGACCACGCCCCCTGTGCTGTGATTGGCTGCCTGCACACTCTGTTTTCTCTCCTCTGAGCTGTTAAAATCAATAGTGAATTCAAGGGCTGCTGTCTCTGTACTCATCTCCCAGCTCTAGGGTGAATGATCTGGGCAATTACTGCCTAAGTCACAGATCCCCTCATATAACAGAGTCTTATAGAGTCTCCTGCCTGTTAACAGGGGGAGAGGAGGAGGGGAGGGCAGTGTGCATTGCTCCATATAACCCAGTTTGTTGCCTGGTAACAGAGGGGAAGAGGGGGCAGTGTACACGTGTACACTCCTCACATGTCTCATCAGTTCAGGCTGAGTATATAACAGCATATACCACAGTCACAGTCTCCTGTCTGGTAACAGAAGGGGAGGAGGGAGGGGGCAGTGTACATTCCTTACATGTCTCATCTGTGTGTATAACTACATATAGTACAGCAAGGAGCTTGTGGAGCCTGAAGGCTGCAGCCATAAGAAGCATGCAGGAGGCTACAGAGCTGTTATATTCAGACAACCTTCTGCATCCCTTGCTTCATACAAAATGATGATGTCACAGTTCTTCAGTGAGGGGAGACACGCCTCCTGGGAGGAGATACACGCCTCCTGACAGGAGAGACACACCCCTGGATTTCAAATTCAATCTCAGAGAATTAGCTGAACAGCACGAACAGTTCAAACGATAAAACTTCTTTAATGGTTAAAGGGAACCTGTCACATAGGTTATGCCCCCCTTGCTGAGGGAAGCACAAGCTAGTGACAGACATGCTGTTTCCAGCACTGTGCCCCTTAGTCTGTAAGATGCAGCAGATTTGAGCATTAAGTACTTCAAACCTGCAGCATCTTACAAAATAAGGGACAGCGCTGGAAACAGCATGCCTGACACTGGCTTGTGCTGTCTTCAGCAAGGGGGGCATAACCTATGTGACAGGTTCTCTTTAAGGGGTTGAATGGTCAGGATCAGGCTTATCTCCAATTTCGGCTCTTATTATGGGAGCCCGCATATATTCACTTGTGATCTGAATAATGTGCATAAGCAGAAAAATGTAAAATGCCTAAGTGGACGATCTCCATCACATTAAAGAAATTGGGTGTGATGAGCTGCAGTGTGGCCCATGTCCCTGGCTGCCTGTGCGGTGCTTCCCACTATTCCATCAGCTATCCTGGTCCACTCAGCCCATGCCCAGTACTCATAGCACTCAGGTCCAATGTAATTTAAACACCTATGCGTGCTGCCAAGCTGCCTCCCCCTCCTATCATAGCACATCAGTGGATATATAAATTAACACTACTTTTGGGAAACACCTTAGAAAGCTAGGAATACACAGATCAGGCAAGTCACTGAATATAGATTTCTGGTATCTAACATTCACCTCCGCCCTTGACCTAATAGCCTGTCTGCTGCCTATCCTAACCTTTGGCCCTGAACATGGCTTTATAAGAACTATTCCGGCCTTGACCCACAGACTGTCCAACTACATTTTTCATCTGCTCCCTTGGTACCATACTTGGACATTAATCGTTCACGTGGTGCAGGTGCAGCCAATCACAGGTCACAACGTCACATGCATGTGACCGTAGTGTCTTCTGATTGGCTGCACGTGTCACATGAAAGATGAACGTTCACTTCTACAGCGGAGATGTACAGACTGGCAACCGTCCGGGAGGTAAGTATATTCTTATCTTTTAATTTTTATTATGCCCTGACGAACGAGCATTATCAACTCCCGGAACACCGCTTTAAATTTATTGTCCACATAGATTTATTTAAACAAAATTAACCCCTTAACGACTGCTCACTAACTTTTGATGCCGGCTGGTGCAGGTCGGTCATCTACAGCGACGTCTTTTGATCGTCACCGCAGCGCAATCAAGAGCTTTCCCTGCTCTGTCGGGTGATCGGAACACCCGGTGACCTGACAGAGCCCAGGGAATGGCTGCACAGTCAGCCCTGGGGACCTAGAGGTGCTCCAGGGCTGTCTGTGTATCAAGCCAGAGACCAGGACAGACTGTGTACTGTCCTGATGACTGCCCCTGTCAGACTGACACAGATTATAATGTATTAGCATATATGAATATGCTAATACATTACTAAGTGTAAAAAAACATAAAAAGTGTAAAAAATAATAAAAATAAATAATAAACTAAAATATTTAATAAAAAATAATTATGCATACATTACACACAAAAAAAACCTACACATATTAAGTATCCATACAACCGTAATAACCTGTAGAATTAATATAACAAGTTATTAAGTGTGAAATGTGAATGGTGTAAAAAAAAAAAATTCAAAAAAGTAAAAAAAATGTGGGCTGAGTGTACAGCCGTTCCCCGGGCTCTGTCGGGTCACCGGGTGTTCCGATCACCCGATAGAGCAGGGAAACCCTTTGATTGCGCTGTGGTGACGAACTGCGGCAATCAAAGGGTTAAAGCACGGGGAGCGGAGATTTCTCCTGCTCTCCAGTGCTTTCAGGAGCCGTTCTGCGCTGCTGTGGCACCGCGTGCTGCAAACGCCCAGTGTCAAAAGGAGGTGGGCGGTCGTTAACGAATTAAGCAACCTTTCTTGTTGGCTGTTTTCTACCTCACTTAACTATGTTGAGAAAAAAACATCATTGTTACAAGCAATGAGGTTCTCAGCACATTGTCACCAAAGAGCACTATTCTTCTACCTCTACTGCCTCAATCTACTTTACTCAGAAAAGACTGACCCCGCTAATATTACCACTGGTAAGTCCTAAAAGGCTTCTACATGGAACAGACCTGGGGAACTTTATAGTCTCTATAGTGATGTCAGCCCAGTGTGCATGTCACTGTGGAAAGTTATCACAAATTTAAGGGTTACCCCCCTCACACAATTTCACAGAGCTCTGATCAGGCTTCATCACAGCACTGGTAAGGTTAAGGGCTTGTCGACACGGCACAAGTTTTCAGTCAGTTTTACATAAGGTTTTCAAATTTAAGGGGTCGGCTTCAATCTGCAAACCGCAGGCAAAAACCGTCCCCCTACAGGAGAAAAAAGACTAAATGCCAGTTGGAAAATCCGACCAGTATTTGGTCTTTGCCGTGGGAATGCACCCTAAGGCTATGTTCACACGGCTGATTCACGTTGTAATTGCGGGACGGATTTTGCCCACAATTACGGGTGTGTACGGGGGCGGGGGGGCCGGCAGCTCGCCGGCCCCATAGACTTTCAGTATTCATGGCGCGTATCCTGCCGGGATAATGTGCAAGTCACTTTCTCCTGCTCGCCGTATTACACGAGCGGGGAGAGGAGACGGAATCCATAGTTCTCTATGAGAACTGTGGATAACCGTAATGACAGGGACGGACTTCAGCCGTACTTGCGCGCAGTACGGCACGCAATACGGACTTAAACCCGTCCCAAAATCAGCCATGTGAACATAGCCTAAGGGCCACATGTATGAAAACTATCTTGGTCTAAGACTTTCTTTGTTGCCCATAGCAACCAATCAGCGCTCCCCTTACATTTCATCTAGTGCTCTTAAAGAATGAAAGGGGCGCTCTGATTGGTTGCTATGTGCAACAAAGAAAGTCTTAGACCAAGACAGTTTTCATACATGTCCCTCTAAGTATCAAACTAATGCATACACCTGTATACTGTGATACAGACCATACAGAGATACAGTGAAACACAACATAGAGCTGCAGCTGTGATCATGATGTGAACATGGGAGGAGACAGGAAATAGGACATTGTTCCTTCCTATAACTAACAGAAGTAATGAGCAAAGTTTTATCATTTAAAAAGAGAAGTCACATTTTGGGTTTGGGGCTCTACATTTTTGACATTGTGTATTTTATTTTTTTACACACAAAGTAATTAATAAATTATAAATATATTTGAAATAAAACCATGAAGATGATAATATGCAGCGTCCTGATACTCGTGTGCCTGAACGTTTTACCAGGTGAGGCAATTTATAGGTGATATTGTAATATTTGTCCTAAATGTATCATTTCTACTGTGTTTATTCCTATATTGTTTAGAATTTTTGTTATGTTTTATTTTTCTGCTATATTGTTATTAGTTCTTAGTATTACGAGTTGTTGTTAAAATTATTACTAATACTATGATTATTGATAATTGAAGCTGAAGTTGCCTGATGGGGAACTTTTTTTTATGGCTCACACTGAATGTCTATTCATATCAATGTGTGCCAGCTTTCTTTTATCAGGCGAATATGTAGAGGGTCCTGACTGGGCTTCACCTGCTATGATGGCCTTAACAAGTCCTAATAGATCAGGTTATAGGGTACCAGAAGACTAATTTACGGCTTTTTCATGCAATCTAATGTACATATTTTCCATTAACACTATGGGCCACATGTATGAAAATCGTCTAGGTCTAAAACTCACTTTGTTGCCCATAGCAACCAATCAGAGCACCCCTTTCATTTTACCAGAGCACTATATGAAATTAAAGGGGCGCTCTGATTGGTTGCTATGACCTAGAGAGTTTTCATACATGTGGGAGATATATAATGTCTAATAATTATGATTATAACTGTTTTACAGTTTAGGTTTGTGAAATACACAATTATAATGTAATGATTTTCTCTCATCTCCAAGTTTTTTCTCAAGGTTTTCAAATATCCCAGAACCCCAAACTTTTAATAAGGAAGGCGGATGAGCTTGTAGAACTTCATTGTCAGCATAAGGACAACTCCTACCTTTTTATGATTTGGTACCAACAGAAGCCACAACAGGGTCTGAAGCTCGTGGTCTACTCAGCTGGGGCTGGTGACAGTAATATGGAACCCGAGTTCAAGAACTGGACTCTCCAGAGACCTGAAATCACAAAAGCTACATTGAAGCTGCCTAAACCTAAAACCCCGGACTCTGCTGTGTATTTCTGTGCAGCCAGCAAACACAGTTACATAAAGCAGTGCAGGGGCAAGCATGAAACATACAGTGTAGCACTAAAATTGCAGTGCCTGTAGACGGCGCTATTTCGTTTTATCTTACATCTCCTATTTAATATCTTCAATGACATATGGTCCAGATACAGCAGATGAATGGTATACATGCAATCCTATTTCTTGGTCAAATCAAACATGGCAGTGTAAGGCAGACATTTGTAGAGGACACATAGAAACAGATGATAGTTAAACTTTCTTTGTTGCTCTTTGATGGTTTGCTATGGGCAACAAAGAAAGTTTTAGTGAAAGTTCACACAGCTGATTTTGACGATGTTTTTGGTGAGTTTCCTTGCCCAAATCAGCATCAAAGAAGCCTCCAAAATGCTCCCAGTTTCTTTTCAGTAATTCATATGTAAAACAACATTGTAGTTCACGCATGATGAGATTTTTCTGCACATTTTAGGCGCTTCTCTAGACGCTGTTCTGGGCGCTGAAAAAGAAGTGTTATGTCAATTCTTGAAGCATTTTCAACGCTAAAAATTGCCATAGGAATCAATGGAAAGCTTCAAAACTTTGTCCAAAATCTCGGAGCTCTTTTAGACACATCTTTTGCCGTGTTTTTAACATGTCTTTGGCATTGTTTTGACAATATACTCGAACAATCTTAATACTCTTACACATTCATTTGGCTGTACTTGGAATATCCATAGAAGTGAATGAAAAAAGAAGCACATGGGCAGCCACATCTTCCTTCACTGATACCACAACACAAACGAGAACAGGGGGTAAGGAGACCTCTTTCTCAATATAGTTGCATGTTCCAGAGGTGGAACCTGTATCTATCAGGCATTTATGACATATCCTGTGGCTAGCCATAAATGTCTGTGGTGGAAATACCCATAATAATACCACTGGGATGACCTAAAAGGCTTTTACAAACAACAGTTGTGTGGACTGTTACTTAATCCCAGGATGTCTACTTAGTGACTTCAGCCCTGACGTCACGTCTACGTCCCTCTCCTAAAAAACAACACACAAAAAAAACCTTGCACAGCGCCCTTGATTAGGCTTGATTGCATTACTAGGAATATAAGTAACAGGATGGTAATACGGTACTGAATAGGGAGATGCAGACCATAAAAGAGACAGTGACACATATCATAGAGCCACAGCTGTGATGTATACATTTACAGTCAAATATGGGAGGAGACAGGAAATAGGATATTGTACCTTAGCATAAATAACAAGTTAATGACCAAAGTTTTCTCATTAAAAGACAAGGTCACACATTGGATCCAGGGTCCTATATTTTTATTATGTTTTGCATTTTACCTTTTGCACACATCTACAGTAATTAATATATTATAAATAATATCTATAAAATAACATGATCATAATGTACAGAATCCTGATACTTGTGGGTTTCATCGTTATACCAGGTAAGACAATTGCACTAATAATTGTCAAAGTCTCATTTTGATTTTTCCTACTTTTATTCCTATTTTGTATTTTATTTTAGTTGTTATTATAAGAATGCTTTATTTTTATTAGTCATTATTACTATTATCTCTACATTAATTTTGACTCATGGCGAACATACCATAAGGCTGGTATCTTTCCCTTGTTTTGGCTGATTATTTATTGTCCATAGTAAAGTAGGCCATAGGAGGTACAGACACTAGGGCCCTTATAATCAGCTTTTATATTTAGATAACCCAACTGGTTTTGTGAATTTATCCTGACATTTTTTTATGTGGAAACCATTGAGCATCTATTTATATTAAGGGTACCTGTTGTCCTCAATTCTCACCACTAACATGTGAAGAGTCTCCATTGGCCGGCTTCACTGTCCATCAATGCCTTAGCAAGACCTAATAGGGTAGTTTATCAAAATGTCTTCACCAGAGCCAATTTACAGTTTTTTTAATTAAATCGACTGTATATATGTTCCATTACATTTATGTTTTAGGACCAAAAACCATTATATTAACTATTAATAATATAATTTTTTTCTCTGCATGTAAAATACACAGTAAAACAATGTTGTGATTTTCTGCCATCTCCAGGTCTGTCTCAAGTGTTCCAAATATCCCAGAACCCAAAACTTTAATAAAGACGACAGAGGAACCTGCAGAAATGCATTGTCAGCATAAAGACAACTCCTACCTTCCTATGTTTTGGTACCAACAGAAGCCACAACAGGGTTGGAAGCTCATGGTTCACTCAACTGGGGCTGGTGACAGTACTATGGAACCCGAGTTCAAGAACTGGACTCTCCATAGACCTGAAATCACAAATGCTACATTGAAGCTGCCTAAACCTAAAGCCCCAGACTCTGCTGTGTATTTTTGTGCAGCAAGTGATCACAGTTACATAAAGCAGTGCAGGTGCAAGCATAAAACTACACTTTTAAAGCTACAATGGTGTATTCTAGATTATGCCTATAGAGGGTGCTATTTAATCATGGTATCATGACGCTTATATTTTAATTAATATTTACAATGATATATGATCCCAATATAGTGCATGGGTGGAATGTCACTGTGACCTTAAGATCATCAAAGTTATGATAAATAAATTCTTAGAAGTGCAGGTGGTGATTGATGGCAACACTCCTACTGAAAAGCTTGAAGCAGAGGAAAGCTCCAATTCTGGCTATTAAACCCCTCACGTGTCATGGCCAGTACTAATCCAGACATTTAAGGCTCTACTCATACCATATTTTAACATACAAAAAAATCCATAGGACCCTATTGACCTAACAGGCATCAAATGAGTAAATAGGAGACACATAAATTCTCTCACCTATTTTTACTGTATAGAATAGCAATATCAATCATGTTATTAACTAATGTTGTGCTTGGGATTTCAGTTATGGTCAGATTTGACCCGAATATTGGCTATTCCGTTCAGAGTGAACAAAATTTTGGTGGAATTCATATGAAAAAAATTAATCGTCATATTTAAAATATCTTGGACAACCAATGAGCGGCCAGCTAATCAGGCTTGCAGTAGCAAGTGTATTATTATTATTATCATCATTTATTTTAAAGTGCCATTGATTCCATGGCGCTGTACATTCGAGGGGGGTTACATACATAATATATGAAATGAGTACGATAATAACGATGTATGACTTACAAGTGGCACAACAGAGGGAGAGAGGGCCCTGGCCGTGAGGGCTTACAATCTACAAGGAGGAAGGAAGAGACAGGAGGTGAGGGGCAGACATATTTGTGGGGTAGTACAGTGGCAGCAGGGTTATTGTAGGTTATAGGCAGTTCTGAAGAAATGGGTTTTCAGGTTGCTTTTGAAGCTGGTGAGAGTGGAAGAGAGTCTGATATGTTGGGGCAGTGAGAATGAGGGAAGCACGAGAGAAGTCTTGGAGACGGTTATGTGTGGAGCTGATAAGAGGAGAACAGAGAAGAAGGTCCTGTGAGGAGCGGATTTCTTGAGGGGAGATATTTGGAGATTAAGGCAGAGATGTATGGAGGGGAGAAGTTATGGAGAGCCTTGTAGGTCAGGGTTAGCAACTTGAAATGAATTTGCTGGGCAATTGGTAGCCAGTGAAGGTATTGGCAGAGGGGAGAGGCAGAGGAGTAGCGAGGAGAGAGGTGGATAAGACGGGCAGCAGAGTTGAGAATGGTTTGAAGGGGAGCAAGAGTGTAAGATGGGAGGCCACAGAGAATGACGTTGCAGTAGTCTAGGTGGTAGATGACAAGGGCGTGGACAAGCACATTTTTGTAGTGTCATAGTTGAGGAGTAAGCGGATGCGAGAGATATTTTTCAGGTGGAAGCGGCAGGCAGAGGTGAGGGTTTGGATGTGTGGTTTGACGGACAGAGCGGAGTCGAGGATTACCCCAAAGCAGCGGACTTGCGGAAGAGGTGAGAGTGTACAGCTGTTGACAGTGATAGAGAGATCAGGTGGAGGGATGGAGGGGGACGGTGGAAAGATGATGAATTCTGTTTTCTCCACATCTAGTTTTAGGAGACGAGAGGAGAAAAAGGAGGAAATGGACGATAGGTAGTCTGGGATCTGACATCTGGGCCAGAGATGTAGAGTTGTGTGTCGTCAGCATATAGATGGTAGTGAAAATGTATTATCTATCTTCGATTGAACATCACCTAAAATCAGGTTACACCCTGGGGTATAAGTTCAAAGTTAGGCTAACATAAGGCAGCTTTAAGCGAATGCACCCGCTCTTCGCTCATCAGAGCTGACACCTGGCAGGAAACACTTCAGTCCGGCGCTGTGGCTTCAAGTGAGTATAAATTTATTGAAAATTACATGTGCAGCAAAATATACATGTAACAGAGCTGGCACTTGTCCACGCGTTTCGGGCAACTTCTGCTCTGATGAGCGAAGAGCGGGTGCATTCGCTTAAAGCTGTGAGTCTTACTGTGGAGCTGCAGTACGTCCGAGCCAGGCATCGTGAGTATTTACATGGGATTGATATACCACGGTGAAGCCAGAAGAACTGGAGGTGAGCCACAATTTCACATGAACTGTGTATTTTCCTAACATAAGGCAGCATTTTGGTTTTCATGCGTGACAGAGGTGAACACGTTTTCTGTGATGGCCTGGCCCATGTGATAAACCTACTGTTAAATGACAGGAAACTGTGCTGGCAATTTTGTTGTTCTCACCCAGACATCTCTCTTTTGGCAGATGCAGATGCAGAAGCCAGTAAGTGTCAATATCAGGAGACTTTTAAGCATACCCACATAAAATTAGTGATGCATCTGCTACCTGTCACAGATTTGTGGCTAATGATAGACAAGCAGGTAAAAGCAGTAGTATTACCACCAGCAGCAGTAGGTGACATCTAAGAGATATATTATAAAGTTTGAACAAATATATCAGCTCCAGGGCAGATACAACACACACAGTATCACAAGTGATGACCCTTCTGGAGTACCTTGGGTCCAAGACGGACTGTTGGCTGGTGGTTGCACAACTTGCGCAACAGGTGCTTGCCTGCCCTACTGCTAGTGTGTTATCTGAAAAAGTGTTCAGTGCACCTGATGGTGAGAGAAAGAGGCATCTGTCTGTTCAGATGTAGAGTGGCGAGACCAATCTAATCATAGCCTTATGTATAGCTGTAAAAGTGTTTTGTTTGTTCTGTATTATAGGATATGTAATTATATATTCACACATATACTGTAAATATATATATAGATATATATATAGATAGGCATATATTGGGTAAGTTAAGTACCAGGGATTCTAGGTAGTGGGGATGGCTCCAAATCAACTCTGAAACCTCTTATACTTCCTAAATTGGCTGGTTAAATAGGTGTTTGTACTTACCAGTTGTCTCAGAAATGGAGTGGATCCGCTGGATTATGGCAAGTGGTGGCATAAGCATAGTCTAAGTAGCCACACACCAGAGCAAGACGCAAAGCCAGTTGGACTTGTGTGGCGGGAGACTCCCAGGTCGCTACCCCTGACTTGACTTGCTTGTGGTGGCAGCCGTGGTGAAGCGTGGTACAGAATCGACAGGCAAGAGCATGGTCAGGGACAGGTAAGAAGGTCAGAGCAGGTGTCAGGCAAAATAGTCAATGGAAACGGGGAGCAGGTCAGGTACGCGAAATAGCAGAATAAACAGCAACTATCTCAGTAAAGAAAACTAAGGATCTGTCAGAGTGCTAAGGGAGTGGGCAAAAGATATAGGGGTCAGCGCCAGGCGATTAACCAATCACCGGTGTGCTAGGCCGTTACATTTCACAGAGTCGGCAGAGCCTAGGGAGTGGGGATGCGCATACCTGCATAGAGAATCACTTTCAGTTTCAATCAATCAGATATTACCACTTCCCCTTAATAGTCTTCTCGGCCAGGATTTCTTTTACTTCATAGATGTCACCAGCATCGGCCTTGGGTAACACGGTTATTCAGGAGAAGAGATTGAGACAAGAAGTCTTGAGGTGGGCGAAAGTGGCACAAGAGAACAAAATCTCTGACATCTCGAACAAAATTAAGACACTAATAATAACGAGATATAAGTAGTAAAGATTTTCACATTATGGGATGCCCAGCCAACAATGAACAATGTCCCCTCTTCAAGATTCTTCTTCTTAGGGTAGGATGTATAAAGCTTTTCCCGGGAGGAATCCACTGGAGATTAATGGTGCAGCAGTAATCAGGAGATCAGAGAAAACTATTTTCTGAGTTGCAGAGTCATGGGCCGCAGTATCAGAAGCACGGGAGAGGGCATCTGCCTTTATATTCTTGTCCGCAGATCTGAAGTGTAAAAAGAAATCAAAGTGAGAGAAGAAGGGGGACCATCTGGCTTGCCAAGGGTTCATATGTTGTGCTGTCTGGAGATACAGAAGATTCTTATGATCCATATATATGTTAACCAGGTGATAAGCCCCTTCCAGCAGATTCCTCCTTGATGGCCAGCAATTCACGGTCCTCAATAGTATAATTTCTTTCTGAAGGGGAAAAGGTCTTGGGGAAAAATCTGCATGTGATGGCCTTGCATTTAGAAGTTGTCTGTGTGAGGACAGCCCCGGCTCTCACAGAGGTGGTGTCCAATTTGAGGAAGAATGGTTTTGTGGGTCCGGACGTGACAAGATAGGTGGAGAGGCAAATGTGGACTTCAGACAGGAAAACACTTCTTCCGCTTCTAGCGGCCAGAGTTTGGGGTTACCATTCTTCTTGGTAAGTGCCACTTTGGGTACCACCATGATAGAGAAGTGAGGAATGAACTTTCGATAGTAGTTGTAGTTTACGAACCCCAAGAAGCGTTGTATGGCCCAAAGTCCAACTGGTTGCGGCCGTTGTAGGACAGCAGTCAATTTGGCGACCCTTGTCAGAGACTACATAGCCTAGGAAGGGGAGGCTGGTCTGTTCAAAGACACACTTTTCAAGCTTGGCTTAGAGATGATTGCTTCAAAAGCATCTTAGAATCTGGCAAATGTGGTCACAATGTGTTTCAAGATTAGACTAGAAAATCAAAATGTCATCTAGATATACTGCAACACAGACGTATAGGAGTTCTCTGAAGACCTAATTGACGAAGTCTTGGAAGACTGCAGGAGCATTGCATAGGACGAACAGCATCACCAGATACTCAAAGTATCCGTCACAGGTATTGAAGGCGGTCTTCCATTCATCCCCTTCTCGTATGCAAATTAAATTGTAAGCTCCCTGCACTTCTAGCTTAGTAAAGATCTTGGCTCCAAGGTAAAAGAGCTCAGAGATTAAAGGCAACAGATACTGGTTTTTGATGGTTATCTTGTTGATTCAATGCAGGGATGTAAAGAACCATCTTTCTTTCCCACGAAGAAGAACACAACACTGGCTGGAGAGCTGGTCTTGTGGATAAAGCCTTTCAGAAGGTTCTCTTTAACATAGGCCGATGTGGCCTGAGTCTGGGGTGCTGACAGAGGGTAGACTTTACTCACAGTGTCATGCTAGGTAGGAGGTCCATTGGACAATCATAGACTCGATGAGGTGGAAGAGTCTATGCTTGCTTCTTACAGAAGACGTCAGCGAATTCCTGATATAGAGATGGGAGACCAGGAAGTGGAGTGGAAGGCCTCAGTGGTGAAGTGGCACACCCCAGACGAGGTGCCATAAGACAGAGGGAATGGCAATCTTGTCCCCAACATGTAACTTCGCCCGTTTTCCAATTGAGTACGGGAACATGGCGCTGTAGCCACCGACATCCGAGGAGAACAGCAAAACCAGGCAACAAGTGGAATATATAGTTACATAGTTGGTAAGGCCAAAAAAAGACAGCTGTCCATCCAGTTCAGCCTATTGTGCTAAAGTATTGATCCAGAGGAAAGCAAAAACACCCATGAGGTTGAAGCCAATTATCCCCATTTTAGGGAAATTGTTGTTTTTTGCTTTTGCTTCCTAGCCCTTTCTCATATGTTTATTAATTAATTGCTCCTAATTACAGATTGGGAGGACTTCATTCACCGCCCAATGTTATAAATGCCTCTGTAATGTGAACAACTACCATTGCCTAATGAAGCCAGTCACAAGTGCTGGTGAAATGCTTAGCATTTCCCTTTGTTTTTATATGCTTTAGAGCAAGGTTTTAATATATATGGTGGTTTTGCTAATAAATATTTCTCTCCCATACAAGTGGCAACCACTTTTTTTGTATTCAAGAGATTAAAACCAGTTTAATATAATAATTATTAAATATACCCTCATTATAGAAGCATTAGCGCCATTTAAAATCACACATTCTTTTCTAAAAATAATATTTAACCCTTTTCTTATATACTTAGATAGATAGATAGATAGATAGATAGATAGATAGATAGATAGATAAATCAGTGTATAAGACCCTTTTGAAATATTTGTAATACAATATAATAAACCAGAACCAGCAATGCAATATCTGTGCAATATACAATGAAGTAAACAAGTAAAGTGGCAAAGACAGTGTTATCATATATCAGTAGGGCACACATCAGTAGGAGAATGCCAACACATGTCACCGCACCAATACGAATTCCTCAGGAGAGCCCTGATGAAACCATGTTGGTACACGGATATGTGTTTAGGTTATTACTGGTAACACTGTCTTTGCCACTTTACTTGTTTACTTCATTGTATATTGCACATGTTCTCATATCTACATAGATAGAAAAAAAAGTTATAGCTCTTGGAAGGCACAGAACAAAAAGTAAAAAGCAAAAGTCCAAAACTGGCTGCATCCTTAAAGGGTTAAAGAGAACCTGTCACATAGTTTATGCCCCTCTTGTTGAGGACAGCACAAGCTAGTGTCAGACATGCTGTTTCCAGCGCTGTGTCTCTTATTCTGTAAGATGCTGTAGTTTTAGAGCATTTAGTGCTCAAATATGCAGTTTTCAGCCAGAAAAGTCATAGAAAGAGTCAGTTTTTTTCAAACCAAACCCACCTAAGGCTAGCCCCGCCCACCTCAACTGATAAACCTATTACTTTGAATAGGCAGAAACATGTGAATAACTGTCAGTGGGCAGAGCTAGGCTTTGGTGGGCGGGGTTAACACCTGCTCATGAATAAGTATTAAATGCTCTAAGGCCGTGTTCACATGGCTTATTCAAGCCGTAATTGCGCTCGCAATTCCGGCTTGAATAAGGGGCGGGTGCGGGGCGGGGGCGCTGCCCGCCGGCCCCATAGACTTGCATTATCCACGGCGCGTATTGCGCCTGGATAATGTGCAGGTGACTTTCTCCCCGCCCGGCGGATTCGCCGAGCGGGAAGGAGCGACGGAATCCACTGTTCTCTATGAGAACTGTGGATTACCGTAATTACTGCGACGGATTGGAGCCGTACTGCAGTGCAAATTCGGCGCGCAGTACGGCTCCAATCCGCGGCGAAATAAGCCGTGTGAACAGCCCCTTAAACTACAGCATATTACAGAATAAGGGACACAACACTGGAAACAGCAGGTCTGTCACTAGCTTGTGCTGTCCTCAGCAAGGGGGCATAATCTATGTGACAGGTTCCCTTTAAATACTCTACAACTACAGCATCTTACAGAATAAGGGACCCAGCGCTGGAAACAGCAGGTCTGACACTAGGTTGTGCTGTCCTCAGCCGGAGGGGCATAACTTATGTGATAGGTTCCCTTTAAGGATGACTTACAGCATATATTGATGTTTATGGCATGTCATGAGACAAAACTTAATTAATGATAGTTCTTTCAAGCAACCTGTTTTTCTCCACCTCACTTTACTTCATTCAAGAGAGAGTATGTTGAGATATTAATTATTATTTACCACCATTGGGGTTCTCAGCACATTCCACAGTTAATATCTAAAATGCCATAGAAACAGTGCATTTGAGCATTGTTATCCTTTCTTTACTACTAACTCAATCAACTTTACTCAGTTGTGTAATGTCTCGGTACTGCTTGTCCCTTTCCCTTTAATAGTCCTTGCAGGCCGTAGTAATAATGGACATTTACATACGAGATATCTCCCCATCTCTTTCTCCATTTTATAAAAGCCAGCACACATATATATGGAGTTTGCAAACCATGGCCATCTTGTGGATGCTTTAGAAAACTACATTTCCCATAGATCCCTGTTTTTGTCGAGTCATTATGAATGTGTCTTAAATGTACAGGAATGTCCGTTATAATCAGGTGACCTCCAGAACCATCAGGCTCTCCTGTTTGGGCCTGGAGGAGAAGTTCAGTTACAACCGTTGGTTTGATGCTGCAGAGTGTGCTCTTAGCACAGGGGCTGAATACAACTCAGTGCGGTAGCTGTAAAATATACCATTTCCTCCAGCATTACCAAGGGAAGTCTTAGCCTCTTATGCTGTACTACTGAATACCTCTTTTCCTACAATCAAATACTGTCGCAGAGAGCATTTTTCTCTGAATCCCCAGTCTGCTTCTACCAAATACTACAGACCTGTTCATCCATCCGCCTGGGATCACTACACAGTTCTCAAGTAAGTCTGTGGGACACGGATTTGAGAAAGAGCCCAGAGTTGGACCGTTGAAACTTGAGGGTCTCCCGTCACAGTCCCCTGCTTCTGTATTTATGTGTACCCAGTCGTAGAGGCACAGCCCCCTGGATGTAGGCCATCATTAGCATCATATATAGTAAACTACCAAAATACCTACAAGCTAGCAAAAGAGACTGTTATCTAACTACTCCATCACCTGATTGCTTGGATATCTCCTATAGCAGCCACTGTATTGTTTGTGAAGTTCACTATTATCATCATCATAACTGTACATCTGTATTACCTCGTCCTGCTAAGTAAAGGAGCAACAACTATCCTCGAAGCTTGGTTGTCTGTCATCATTGTCAGGTGCCATGTGGGGGCGGGTAGTTGGGGACATTCAAAAGTTTCTCTGGACATCTGGGACCAGGGTCATCCTACCGGCCATACTGTGTATCCTACCCGTGAGATATATAAATACCTGACCCCAACACCATCGGTATCCCGGTTGTTACAGTTGTATCCCACTATTACCACTGGTATTCCCAAAAAGGCTTCTTCAAGCAAAAGCCCTGGGGACCTTTAGGTGATCCGAGGCTGTCTTCATAGGGATGCCAGTCTCAATGTTCATGTGGCCATGGCAGGTGATTACAGCTACAATGATCCGCCATTTGCATAAAGCCGCAATCAAGTGGGATCACAGCACTATAGAGGTTAAAGGAGTTTTCTCATCACAGGCTTTTGCAGACTTAAGCTGTTTCTGCCTGTTACAGCTTTAAATCCATGGTCGAGTCTCACCTCCCTGTAGGCGTGTCTCTGCTCCCAGGAGGCGTGTCTTCCCTCACTGAAGACTGGTGACATCATCCTTCTGTGTGAGCAGTGGAAGAGAGAGGATGTCACATCTCTGCAGACCTCCTGCTGTCATCTCCAGGCTCGACAAGCTCCTTGTAAGCAGAACATCTGCATTGCTGTAAGTAGTTATACATACAGCCTGAACTGATGAAACAAATGAGAGGAATTCACTTTTCTCGCCCTCTTTTATCAGGCAGAAGGTAGAGGGGGACAGACTGTATAAGGCTGTGTTATATGGGTGATGGGAACAGACTGTATAAGGCTGTGTTATATGGGTGATGGGAGCAGACTGTATAAGGATGTGTTATATGAGCGGAGAGTGATTCTAGCATCTAGAGACTCAGTAATTGCCCAGATCCTTCACACAGAGCCATCACTGGGAGATGAGAATAGAGAGGAGCTGAGACAGCCTTTATTATACAGACACATTCATCACAGGCAGCTCGTTTCATTTTCATTTTCTACAGCTCAGAGGGGAGTAAGCACAGAGTGCAGTCATCCAATCACAGCACAGGGGCCGTGTCTCATCTGGGGGGGTGTCCCATCCAGGGGGCATGTCCCAACAGGCTGAATGAAATATCAGTCAGCCAATCACAGAAAATGGGGCGTGGCCTGACCTCAGGTTGCAGTTTTAGGTGTAGAACACACAGGGCGACATTTATGAATTCTGGTCCTGATAGACCAGTTCTAAATCGGTTTAAGGTAGTATAGACTACTCTGGAATGTATGAACATGTTCTTCTGCAGTTCATACATACAGGCTCAGTCTAGTGCCAATACGACAAGTCTGGCTCAGGCAGATCACCTTTAACTTGGTCTGGCTGTTCTAACTGTTCTGCGCCAAAGTTTTGGCATCAAAGAATCATAAATGTGTCTACTTCTACTAATGTGGTGTGACATGCCCCCAGAACGCCCCAAAACTTTGGCCCGCTAAAAAGTGTCTTTGGTGCGGTACCGAGGCACTTATCATGTGAAAGTTTGGAGTACGTCTGTTCATACATCTATAGAACTGGTCTACTACAGCTTTTTGAGGCCAGAATTCTGGCGCAGCCCCGTTCATACATGTCGCCCACAGTTTAGCTGCTATACTAAGTAATTTAGGTATTGCAAACAAATGGCAAAAGTGCTTATTTTTACTGTCCCCATCATTAGAGATATGATCTTTGTAGCAAGAAAACCCCTTTTAGTACTAGAAGAAATAAATACATCTGAGCATAGAGATACAGACTATGTAGTGACATGTCAGTGCTGCAGCTGTGATCTATACAGTAAGATATTAATATGGGAGGAGACAGGAACTAGGGTACTGTAGCTTCCTATAACTAACAAGTTGATGAGCAAAGTTTTCTCATTAAAAGACAAGATCACATTTTGGATTTTGGGCCCTAAATTTGTCATACTTTTTTTTTTGCATATACTTACAGTAATTAATGAATTTTAAATAATAAAGTAACATAAGGATGATAATGTACAGATTCCTAATACTCATGGGTCTGGGAGTTATACCAGGTAAGGTAACGTATAGGCAATTGTGTTAATATTTGTTAACATTTTATCATTGTTTTTATTACTATTTTGTATTCAGTTTTGTTCTAGTTATTATTATTTTCTATTTATTATGATGATAATTACTATGTGCCAAGTTGATTTTAACTGAAGAACAAATGACTAATATATTTTCCCTTTATTGTCCATAGTAAAGTTGGCCATAGCGGGTGCAGTTACTAGGACCCTTTGTATTTGCTTTTAGGTTTAGAAATTCAAAATGGTTTTGCTGAATTTTCCCAGCAATTTTTTTATATGGCTCCCATTGGGCATTTCATTATAAAAATGGGTGGCAACTGTCTTATATTGAAATAACCACTACTTTGTAGAGAGTCCCGATTGGAATTCACCCTCCATCATCAGTTTAGCAAGTCCTAATAGAGCAGTCTATAAGATGGATTATATCAAAAGACTTATTTATAGCATTTTGATGGATTCTACGATATGTATTTTCCAATAACAATATATCTATCTGTCTATCTCTATTTATATAAGCACATTAATCATTAATTCAGTATATGTAAAAACATAGTAAAACAGCATTATGACTTTTTTTTTCTATCATCTCCAGGTCTGTCTAAAATGTTTCAAATATCCCAGAACCCAAAACTTTTAATAAGAAAGATGGGGGAACCTGTAGAACTTCATTGTCAGCATAACGACAACACCTACTTTGCTATGATTTGGTACCAACAGAAACCACAACAGGGTCTGAAGCTCGTGGTCTACTCAGCTGGGGCTGGTGACAGTAATATGGAACCCGAGTTCAAGAACTGGACTCTCGATAGACCTGAAATCACAAATGCTACATTGAAGCTGCCTAAACCTAAAGCCCCGGACTCTGCTGTGTATTTTTGTGCAGCAAGTGATCACAGTTACATAAAGCAGTGCAGGTGCAAGCATAAAACTACTTTGTGGCACTTCAAATATGATAGTGATGTAACATTCTAGATTAGGCCTACAGAGGGCCCTATATTATTATAATTGTATAACCCATATTTTAGCAATATCTTTGTTGATATATGGTCCAGATATAGCACTATATATTTTCTTAAACTTGAAGACAATACATAACCCTAACCTCTATGTGCACAGTAATGTAACTAGGGTGATTTAGCAACCCATGTCATATAGTTATGTCACTTTAACCTCAAAAGCACTGAAGTTGAGATCACCCATAATAGTACAAGTAGTGATTAACAGCAGCTCTCCTGCTCTTAATGTTGAAATCAGAGAAAGATTCTAATCTTTTAACCCTACAGCGGTCATGACCCATACCAATATTACATATAAATTTCCTGTTCTCATAACATTTAAACATTATGGGGAACATGTATGATCGGAGCTTTCACACATTTTCAGGCGTATAATGCGCCTCACTGTGCCGGCTCCGCTGTCGGACGCACCTAATGCGCTGTTAGGCGCAAGGTTCGCCACTTTCTAATGCGCCTAACATGAAGGGGCATTCTGTGGGCATTCTGGGGCGAGATGCACCACATTCGAAAACTCCGACGTATGTATGAATGTGGGTCGGCAAAGTGAGGCGCATTACAGCTCCGATAGGCAGACCTATTTCAATGTGGTCTGTCTGCTGGAGGCGTCGAAGTTTGCCCTGCATTTATGAGCGCACTTCGGCTCCGACAAACATCAGGCGCAGTTTTACTGAAAAAAAAGTGAAAACAGGAGCTTCGACGCGCTGATCTTCATACATGTCCCCCTATGCTTGGTGTATGCACCCGGAAACACATACACCAGGAGAATTTGCAGAGATAGAATGAATGAACGGTCTTACAAGAAACCTGTCCCTTTGGCTCATCTCAACCTTATTTGACTCTGTTGAATTATGGATCATTATGCTATTATCTTCACAAATAGTGGGATTCCCAACACACACGGTCCCCACCAAACCTAACTTCTAAAATATTAAGTACGTTTTGAGCACTGTTCTTCTTCTACTGCCATCGTCAATCTACTTAATTCAGAATAGACTAGAGTCCTTAAATAAATCAGTCTAGTTCTCAACATTTGAAACCTATCAATATGATCAAGTGTATACCCAATAGTGTTACTCAGTAGACTTTTATCTGATCCCAGGCGGTCTAGATGGTGATGTATTTTTGTCCATGCTGTAGCAGGTGATCAGAGCTACAAGGGTTACCCTCCCCTCTTATTAGGCTGTTAGGCAGCTGTGAGAAAGTTAAGTACCAGAATGATAAACACTTGGATACAGACATAAAGACATATGACATATTATAGAGCTGCATGTGTAACGTAGACAGTTACAGCCAGATATGAATATGGGAGGAGACAGGAAATAGGACACTGTACCTTCCTATAACTAACAAGTTAATGAGCAAAGTTTTATTAACATACAAGGTCACATTCTGGGTTTGGGACTTTAAATTTCAGTCATATTTTTTGTTTATTTCGTTGCATACAACTACAGTAAGTAATGTCTTACAACTAATATCCCTAAAATGAAATAACATGAAGATGCTAATGTACAGAATCCTGATAGTTATGGTTCTGAGTGTTATACCAGGTGAGGCAATTTATTGCATTAACATTTGTCAAAATTTTATATTTTTACTCTTTTTATTTTATATTTTTATAGTTTGGATCTGATTTTAGTTGTTATAATTATGTATAAAGTTGCTATAAATATGTTTTATTGTTATCATTACTATATTATTATGGGCCAAAAAGCTTATGAATAATATCCTCCCAATCGTTATTGTCCATAGTAAATTGGGCCATAGGTGGTACAGCCACTAGGGCCATTGTTTTGGGGATGATTGTAGCAGATCATGTACTTACAGCTTTTCAATGAAAACTACTGCATATATTTTAAGTTTTGGACCAATAAACATTACTACCATTTTTATGTAAAATACTCAGTAAAATAACATTACAATTTTCTCTCATCTCCAGGTTTGTCTCAAGTGTTTCAGATATTCCAGAACTCAAAACTTTTAATAAAGAAAATGGGGGAAACTGTTGAACTACATTGTCAGCATAATGACAACACCTACTTTTCTATGTTTTGGTACAAACAGAAGCCACAACAGGGTCTGAAGCTCATGGTCTACTCAAATGGAGCAGGTGACAGTAATATTGAACCCGAATTCAAGAACTTGACTCTGCAGAGACCTGAAAACACTAAGGCTACATTGACGCTGTCTAAACTTAAAGCCCCAGACTCTGCTGTGTATTTCTGTGCAGCCAGCAAACACAGTTACATTAAGCAGTGGCGGTGCAAACATAAAACTAAAGTCTACCAATGGTGAATTCTATATTATGTCTACAGAGGGCGCTAATAACGTATATCATATCTGCTTTATTTTTTATAATATATTTAGTGATATATGGTCCAGATATAACAAACGGAATAGGAATACATACTGCACAAGCCTTTATTATGCTCATTCAAAGCAGAAATAGCTGACCTGCAAAGAGACATGGCTGATCGTGTGTAGGGCACATAGAAACAGATAATATATCTTTTAAAACTTCATATCATTCATAGGAGGGCAGGCGGTGATTGACAGCAACATTCCTACTGTAAATGCTGAAATCAGCAGAAATGAGGTAAATACAACAACATGCAACAGATACACTGTATCATTACTTTAAAAAAATAAAGCTAAAATTGAAATGTCATGTGTAAAAAACTAAGTGCACCCCATGAATCAATTGCTTGTTGAAATGCCTTTAGCAGCAAGAACTTGAAGTAATTATTTTCTGTATAACTAATCAGTGTTTCAGATGATTCTGGAAAAATTTTGGCCTATTCTTTTTTACAACGTTGTCTCTGTTCATTGAGGTTTGGGGGCTCTGTTACAAATGCTACATGGCATTTCAGTTAGGTTGCAGTTTAGACTTTGACTTGGTCATTACAACACCTTGTTCCTTTTCAGCCATTCTGCTGAAGATTTGCTGGTGCACATATTGGTGTTCTGGTATGTCGGAAAGATAATCTGTCCCTTTGGCTCTTCTCCCCCTTGATTTTACTTTAAAGAGTCTTTGTTAAGATATTGACCATTATTTTTGCAGGCAGTAGAGTTCACAGCACATGGTCTGCACCAGAGCTAAACGCTAAAATATTATAGAAACAGTTCATTGGAGCACGGTTCTCATTCCTCTAAACTTTAGTCATTGGTCAATCAGTGTGTGTCTTAACATTTGGACCCCACCAATATGATCACTGGTATGGTAATAGAATTATACAAGCACCAGTTCCGGGGACCATTATCTGATACCAAGCTGAGTAAAGCAAGCACTGGTGTTCATGTTGATCTGGCATGAGATGAAATCTAGAAGGTTTCCCCATTTACACAGAGCCCTGATTAGGTTTGATTACATCACTAAGTCGTTAAATGCCAAGATAATAAATACATTTGGATAAAAAAATACAAAACACAGAGATATGATGACACATTATAGAGTCACATCTGTCATCTATACAGTTACAGTGAGATATGAGTGTGGGAGGAAGCAGGAAATAGGAGACTATATCTTCCTATAACTAACAAGTTGATGAGCAAAGTTTTATTATCAAAAGGCACTCTGGGTTTGAGGTATTACATTTCTGTCATATTTTGTATTTTATTTTGTGCATTCAACTACAGTAATTAATATCTATGAAATGAAATAACATTAGTATGATAATGTACAGAATCCTGATATTCGTGGGTCCGAGAGTTATATCAAGTGAGCAAATGTATTGGTGATTGCATTACTATTTAATAAAATGTAATTAGCATTTTTTACTACTATTTTTTTATTTAACTATAATTTTTTATTGGTGTTATTATTATTATTATTATTATTATATTATTATATTATTACAGTATGTGCCATAAAGTTGATTTTGACTGATAGGGAATATATAAATGATAGCTTTCTCTTCTTTAGATTTATTCTTCATTGTTAATGTTTTACATAAATGAGTGCAAGTTGTTCTCCATTAGACTTACCAATCTGGCTTCACTCTATTATTCCCTTATTAGTTCCTATTAAGACAGTTTCTATCGTTGACTATACCAGAAAACTCCATTTGCAGCTTTTCAATGGAAATACTGTATATTTTCCAATAACTTAATTTTTCTTAATGGTGAAATATATAGTGTTCATTAATTTACTTTTGAAATCCTATTTGTATTTCATGATCTATGAAACTGTATGCAGTAAAACAAGATTACAATGTTCTGTCATCACCAGGTTTTTCCCAAGTGTTTCAAATATCTCAAATCCCAAAACTTTTAATAAAGACGATAGAACAACTTTTAGAACTTCAATGTCAGCATAACGACAACACCTCGTTTCCCTAAGTATTGATACCAACAGAAGCCACAACAGGGTCTGAAGCTCTTGGTCTACTCAAACGCAACAGGTGAAAATAATATGGAACTGGAGTTCAAGAACTGGACTCTCCAGAGACCTAAAAACACAAAGTCTACATCGAAGCTGTCTAAACATGTGTATTTCGGTGCAGCCAGCAAACACAGTTACATAGACCAATACAGGTGCAAGCATAAAACATATAGGGCAACATGTATGATTTTTGGGGCCTATGTGCCAATTTTATTGTGTGCATTAATAGTGTAGAATGTGCCTGAATTTATGAACCTGTTCTACTGTGGGTCCTAGAATTAGCGCTTTTTTTAGCTCCAAAATGACAAATCAGCAGTAATGCGCCCAGTTTTGCTGTCCTCCAGCCATAAATGTGTTTTATTTTTGGTAATATCTACAGTGATATACGGTCTAGATATATTGCATGGATGGAATGCATACAAGCATCAAAAAGGTCAGACATGACCAATTCATACAGAGACATGGCAAACAAGGTTGATCTTGTATGGAGCACACAGAAACCAATAATATGTTGGTAAGATCCTATGTAGCGGGATTACTTACTCTAATTGCAGCTGACACCCACCACTAACAGCATGCTCTGTTCCCTGCTGTTTAACCTAAATGAATAAGAACCGTACCTCTCTGCAATTAGCAGCCCCACGCCTCATGAATATTTCCATCGCTGCCATGTATGCATTTCTTTTACTTCCTGCCTCAGGCAAATTTACAGTAGTACTTCTAATAAAAATAGTAAAACTCCAAATACCACTTAGCAATTGTAGACAACACTATACATGTCAAAACTAATCCCGGGACATCATCAGCTAAGAACACCTATAAAGAGCCCTAGAAATTAAGATTGATATTTTGTTGATTAGTTTTGAAATATGTCTACTGTAAATTTCAAGAGTTTCTTTTGTGGGGTAGTTTTCGATCAAGTTGATACTGTGATTGCATTCTTCTGCATTTACATAATGCAGAAGAGTGTACTGACGATCGTACCAACAAGTGGTCAAGTACCTTAAAGGGACTCAAAGTTAAAGTAAATGAAAAATCTTTGAAAGTATAAACATTTATAAAAAATATTGAAAGTTCAAATTAACCCTTTTTGCTATTTTACAAATAATAAAAAATAATTAAAAAAAACACATAATTGGTATTGATACATCTGTAAAAGTCAGATTTTTTTTAAATATAACATCACTTATCCTGTATGCTAAATACCGTAGAAGAAAAAAATTCCAAACGACAAAATTGCTTTTTTTGTCTTTTCATGTTCTCTAAAAATTTGAATAAAATGTTATCAAAAAGTCCATGCATAGAAGAACAAAACCCCCACAACCATGTGCAAATATTGTTTCGGTTTCCCAGTATATCCTATGGCACAAGCAATGTCCGCACTAGAAAATACATCTTGTCCCGCAAAATTAAAGTTCTCGTACGTCTGTAAATGGAAGAATAAAAAAGTAATGGCCCTTGGAAGGCAAGGAGGAAAAAAATGAAGAGCCATATTTTTATTAAGAGCGGCTGTTAGGAAGGGGTTAAAAACATGATGTATTTTGAGCTAAATCATGTCCAAAAACTTTGTTAGAAATCTGAGGATATGCTCTATATCCATGCCATATCTTGCACAGCATCTTTAACACAGGTAAAATCTGCAGGAAATTACAGCAAGTCAAGTAAATAAGATTTTGCAAATGTCATCCACCTGCTGCATACACATTCTACACAGAAATAGAAGCATGCTATGCCTTTAAAATTGTTGCTTTTACTGCTTGTATCAGCACTTTCATAGCAGCAAAGGTGAAATTAGTAGTGAATTCTTAGCAAAATCTGCATATAGCAGATATTGCTTTTTCTATGCATTCACTGTAGATTTGCAATGAGATCCTCAGTGGAAATTTTCTGTTGTGTGAGCCCCCACCCTTAAAATAACAAAAAGGGGGGAGGGGGGTTTCATCTAAAAAAAAAAATAAAAACGACATTTTAAGGGGCTTCTTTATATATAAAAAGCATTGGGTTTTCATTCACATAGAAATGGCAGAGCTGTACATTCACTTGGACCTTGCAGTGTCATAGTGCAGAGTAGTCCGCGGAGTCGATTGCTAACTCTTCTCACCTGACTTGTCTTGAGGCCTTAACAACCGGCTTAACGACTGTTAGCGACTTCACACGCAGTAAATTATGTGTCCCCCCAGGGGAAGGTTAAAAGGGTCCCCCAGTAAGTTATACGTCCTCTAGTAGGTGGTTATAACTTAATATATCTCCCCAGTAGGTAGGTCTGTAGTTTGTATGTCCCCAGCAGGTATATAGGCAGGTTTATGATCCCCAGCATGTATATGGCAGGTTAGGGGTCCCCTAGCAGGTATATGGGCAGGTTATGGGTCCCCTAGCAGGTATATGGGCAGGTTATGGATCCCCAGTTAGGTATATAGGCAGGTTTTTGGATCCCCCCTGTGGGTATATAGGCATGTTATTGACCCCCCAGCAGGTATATGGGCAGTTATGGGTCCCCTAGAAGGTATATGGGCAGGTTATGGATCCCCCCGTAGGTATATAGGCAGGTTTAGGTCCCCCAGCAGGTATATAGATAGCTTATAGGCCCCACAGCACTGTATCTATAGGTAGCTTATAGCCTCACAGCACATATGTAGGTAGATTATAGCTCCTCCCTGCACGTATACAAGTAGATAATAGCCCCCTCCCTGCACAATAACAGTAGATAATAGCCCCCCTCCCTGCACATATAACAGTAGATAATAGCCCCCTCCCTGCACATATAACAATAGATAATAGCCCCCCTCCCTGCACATATAACAGTAGATAATAGCCCCTCCCTGCACATATACCAGTAGATAATAGCCCCTCCCTGCACATATAACAGTAGATAATGGGCGCCCTCCCTGAAACATATAACAGTAGATAAATAGCCCCCCTGCACAAATGACAGTAGTTTAATAGCCCCCTCCCTGCACATATGATTTAGAAAATAGTCCCCTGCACATATAACAGTAGATAATAGTCCCCTCCACATATAACTGTAGAATAATAGCCCTCCCCCTGCACATATAACAGTAGATATTAGCCCCCCTCCCTGCACATATAACAGTAGATAAGCGCCCCCCCTGCACATATAACAGTAAATAGCCCCCCTCCCTGCATATATGACAGTAGTTAATAGCCCCCCTCCCTGCACATATAACAATAGATAATAGCCCCCCTCCCTGCACATATAACAAAGATAATAGGCCCCCCTCCCTGCACATATAACAATAGATAAGAGCCCCCTTCCCTGCACATATAACAATAGATAATAGCATCCCTCCCTGCACATAATAGATAATAGCCCCCCCCCCTGCACATATAACAGTAGATAATAGCATCCCTCCCTGCACATATAACAATAGATAATAGCCCCCCCTCCCTGCACATATAACAGTAGATAATAGCCCCCTCCCTGCACATATAACAGTAGATAATAGCCCCCCTGCACATATAACAGTAGATAATAGCCCCCCTCCCTGCACATATAACAATAGATAACAGCCCCCCTCCCTGCACATATAACAGTAGATAATAGCCCCCCTCCCTGCACATATAACAGCCCCCCTCCCTGCACATATAACAATAAATAATAGCATCCCTCCCTGCACATATTACAATAGATAATAGGCCCCCAGCATGAAAAGAGAAAATTAAAAGTAAGACAATGACAGCACTCACCTGACCTCGCTCCCCGCCGCTGTCGCTGCTCCCGGTCTTTTCTTCAGCGGTGTGACGTCACCAGGCCGCGCGCGGGCAGCGTGATGACGCGCACACCGCCCGTGCACTCCGGCGCGCACAGAAACCGCATCCTTCGGCTTTCCTAGTACTCTGGGAGCTCTCTGCTCCGCTGAAGCATCTAACTGTAATGTGCGTCCGGCGGACGCACATACAGTTAGTCCCGCCACCCGCTGCCGTTGCCAAGGTCCTAAGCCCCTAAGCCGATAGCTTAGCGACTGGTAGCGGCTTAGGACCCTAACGATCGGCGGCGGCGGCGGATAGCGGCGGCGTCGGGGACTAGTGCAGAGCTATATAACAATGTTTTTTAACTATGCTTCTAGGGGAGAATATTTCCATAATATAGTGTCCAGGAGTGAAGCCAGGGCTGGCAAATATAATTTCAGGGCCACATACAGCCAAAGCATTGGGGCTCCTGCCCTTACCAGTTCCTATCATGCACAATATCAGCGGGCCCCTTTTTTAACGTTTAATCAGATCCCCTGACAGGAATACTGCCAATACTGTCCTGATGGCACCGCTGAGTGTAGCTAAAGAGGTTCGGAGTAATAGTGATAGCAATACTTGCAAACTTTTTGAAAGTGGGAAAGAGGGAGATTCGAACCTTTATACACGGCAGAGGCCGCCGCCCCACCAGGGGCGCCGGAGCAGCGTCCTCACGCTACTCCGGCGCCCCGTTCATTTAAAGAACCCCTGCTGCCTTCTGGCGGCAGGAGGTTTGGCTCACCCTTCCAGCAGGGTGGAAGGTGACCCTCATTTGCGGGAACCGCTCGCCCAAATTGGGAGGGTTGGCATGTATGGCAATAGCCAGGCCATAGAAAATCATGGCCCCCAAACCAGTATTACAAACAGCACATGGTAGGCGCCCTGTTACAGGTACTGCATTAGGGCTCGAGTCACACAATTATTTCTGTGGTCTAGTCCTCTAACATTACTGAGCAGTTATCATAGCAAAATTAAAACAAATTCTGCCGTGGGAGGGAACAGGAAACAAAATGATTTCATAAGTCATAGGCTGCAAACCTTGGCTACAAGTATTTGGGGTGAGCAGTGGATAACTAAGCAAAGACTGATGAGAGCTAACGATATAAAGTTGATTTCATGTGGAAATCCTTTGACAAGAAACTTTATTTTTTTCAGGAGTTTTACAAGACAGTTCCCATGGATAGTCATATTCTCCTGATTTTGATCCTGAAACCCCTTTCCCAAAGGAAGGGTTTTTAACTATTCTGCCTATTTTAATTTTTATGTGGCAATGTCTGGGGGCACAGACTGAAAAAAACGAATCCAGTTTTATGTAAATGTATTTTAATAACTGTAAAATGAAAGGTTCTGCATCTTTTCAAGAGACTTTATGTTCTCATGCATTGCAAATTTTAAGATCTTTGCTTGCTGACAGTGAATGGAAAATTCCAGAGGCTGAAAACCTTGTACAAACCAAACGCTTAACACAGCTGATAATTAGATACAATTCTATCTGATCCAGAAAATCCCTTGAGAGGTGAACATGTCAGTAGCAGAAATATCATATCATCAAGATCAATTTAGAGTAAGGGTATGTTCACACGGGCATACGTGCATTTCGTAGCGTATTTGCGCTCTAATACGGGTGAGATGCGCACCGAAATTACAGTAATCCATAGTTCTCATAGAGAATCTCACAGAAAACTATGGATTACACCTCCTCTCCCCGCTCATACAATACGCGCAGGGAGATAAGTGATATTCAATTACTTGCGGCAAATATGCGCCGCAAGTAAGGCATGTCCATGGGGCCTGTGGGCTGCCAGACCCCTTCCCCCCGCGCCTAAGGAGTACGTGCGTATTAGCGCGAGCTCCCAAAAGACACGATGTACTGCGCCCCGTACTGTACGCGCCGCAGTACATTGTGTGAACATACCCTAAGGGCTGTTTTGGTCACATAGATTGTGTACACTGGATACAAAAATAACAAATTCTCAACTGTGAGAAATATTCAGCCGGGCTATACTTTCAGCCACTGGGTATAAACAAGCATGTGACCATTTGTAAACAGCAAGCAGAGATGTTGAAAGTAGTGAAAAAATGGAAACACAATATTAAAAAAGCTGCAGAACTTGTTTTCATTATTATATCTAATACAATATAGAAAGTATAACATAAAGCTTGAATTTACTCATGGCATGCATTCTTAAAATAGCCACAGACAATAGGAGACATGAGGTGCTTGGTGCTTAATCCCTTCATTTTCATCATGGTACCGGACATTTGGAAAAGTCCATAACATCTCTCAAGCACTGAATGCATGAGTTTATTGTTCCACTTATGAATAAGCGGTGCCAGATGTATCCAACAGTTGGTTGTTATATGCTTTGTCAGTAAAAAAAAAAAAAAATAAAAAAAAAAAAAAAAAAAAATATATATATATATATATTATATATTATATTTTATATATATATATATATATATATATATATATCCCATTTTGGGGATCCCATTTTGTGGTCCATTAAAGGAAAAACAAAAACTTATCTAGCTGTCCCCTGGTGTTGTAGCTCCAGGCAATTGCTTCTATCGACTTCTGTTTTCTCATCCTGACACACTGGGAGCAGGGGCGTAACTAGAAATAGCGTAGCAAACCTTTCAATGCCCCCCCCCCCCGCCGTCCATTTAAAAATAAAATATATATCACATGTTCTGAAAAGAATAACGGAATAAATAGTGTACACCAGACACTTCTGCACACGCTGCTCACATCCTGGACGCATCCCACACACGCATGCACATCCTGGACGTATCCCGCACACGCCAGACACCCATGTAAACACAGCCATGTACACACATGCAGACACGTACACACTCATGTACACACATGCACACCCATGTAAACACACTCATATACACATATGCACACTCATGTACACACATGCAGACACGTACACACTCATGTACACAAATGCACAGCCATGTTAACACACTCATGTACACACATTCACAGCCACGTACACACATGCAGACATGTACACACTCATGTACACATATGCACACCCATGTACACACATGCAGACATGTACACACTCATGTACACACATGGACAGCCATGTAAACACACTCATGTACACATATGCACACCCATGCAGACACATGCAGACATGTACACACTCATGTACACACAAGCACAGCCATGTAAACACACTCATGTACACATATGCAGACACATACACACCCATGTATACACACATATACATACACAAAAAATGTACCTGATCTCCAGGCACATTTCAGCATGGTGTTGCTAAACAGTAGGTCACAGAGGAGGCATGGAGACAGAACAGCAGGTAGCTTCCTTCTCCTGAGCTCCTGCAAACTGCCGTACCAATTGCGCCCCCCTCCTCTCTGAACCGACGTCTTCACTGATCTCCTCTGAGACTTCAGTCCGGAGATCTGTGTACAGAAGGGAGCTGCGCTGCAGGAGCTCTGATTACTGCCCCATACAACGGGCGCAGGTGCTGAACTACCAGGGAAGGAGAGGTGGGAGCAGCTGTCCAGGGCCCCCTAAGAGTACGGGCCCCGTGGCAGCTGCTATGTCTGCTCCCCCAGTAGTTCCGCCCCTGGCTGGGAGGGCTCCCTCTCCATTGCAGATGAATGGATTTCGAACTTCTCCCATGTGTCAGGGCAAGAACCAGGAAGTTAAGAGGAGCGGATCACCAGAACTTACAACATCAGGGGACAGCTAGGTAAGTATTATTTTTTCTTTTTTTTTAGACCACTTTGGTCCCAATGGGTTATAAATTACTGGACAACCCCTTTCATTCTACTATTTGGGCTATTAGCTACCAGCCAAACAATAATTCCTCTTACTTAATTGGGATTTGTATTTCAGGTTGGTGCCAGAAGGTGGAGGTGACTCAGACTGAAAAGCTCCTGATAGTCCAAGCTGGGCAACCTGTGAACATGTCCTGTCACCAAAACAACAAGGACAATTATGTTGCACTCTGGTATCAACAGAAACCCGGTCAAGCTCTCCAGATCATGGTGTATTCAACAGACAGTAACAGCGGAGACCTGGAGTCAGGGCATACGAGCTGGCAGTTCCATAGACCTTCTATTCTGTGGTCTTCACTGAGCAAGACTGGAGCTGAGGCTCAGGATTCTGCTACATATTTCTGTGCTTCCAGTAGACACAGCTGCAAACCCTAAAGTAACTGCCTGCATAAAACCTGTAACTACACACCCAAGAGAGCTTGAATCTCATACACACCTCCAGGGGGCACTGCTATCCACAACCCAGATATGTCACATCATTATGCTCTTATACCATAGAAATTGTGGCCCAGCGCATCCAAGATAAATGGACAGAAAAATCTCTATGGTCTGAGAGAGTGACAGACAGATAGAAGAATAACACATGATCTTGTCACCACCTGCTCCAAATGGTTATACTTGATCACCACTATATTCTCCGCCATGTAATAAAATTACGGTGAACTCTCAAACATCATAAACCCTTTATGGCTTTATCAGGATTCACTGTCAGTTCTGCCAGAGTGGGAGCCATACAGCATATTTGGATCATAAGAGGAGGGTCTCCTAAGCACATTGAGGCAGATTTATCAATAGTGTCTTACTTTTAGACAAAGTAAACTTAGACTAGACAGTCTTACAATGCGCCACATTTATCATAGTGTTGATAAACCTGGCGCAGGTTAGAACTGTCCAGTCTAAGTTTGTACCATCTTTAAGTCAGCTTACTTTTACGCCAGAATTTGATCGCAGATTCTGGTGCATTTTTTGTCGCATTTAAGCCACGCCCACTTCCCGTGAAACCACGCCCCTTTTACAAGGCCACACCCCCTTTGTCGAACGAGGTGCAGAAGCGCCCGAAACTGTCTAAAACACATAGTAAATGTGGCGAAAAGCTTTTGCCGCAAATTCAGCAAGAATTCTGGCGCAATTGCCTTGATAAATCTGCCCCATTGTGTTCAGCCTGCTTTAGTTTTGTAATTGATGTTGTTTAAATGATTCAACCTTTTCAAACTTTACAAATTTTTCTAGTTTCAAGGCCCCAAAGCTCATGGGTCCTTTGCATGACCAATGAGAAATACGGGTGTCAGTTTGTCAGAGCTGGAGCTTTAGGGACAGTTCACAGAGTGTATTGCTGCATGCACAGGTTCACGCCGCAAAGTGTGTTTGTTGAACTATTGAAATTATACATTTACAAGTGCGTAATTTCAATGCGATTAAACACACAATGGCCCGAAGCAGATGTTTTCCTGCTACACTTAATTATTTGATGCCGCATACATCTGAAAGAATCGTCATGTCAGTTCTTTTCATATGTGAAAAAAATGGGAGCGTAAAATATGCGTCATCTGAATGAGAGGTGTACTTGATCGTTGTTTTGGGCGTATTTTGGTGCGAAATACGAGCAACAATACGTGTCAAAATATACCGAGTGATCATACCCTAACGTCTAATGGGAGAATGTTTGCTGTGCTTCCTATTGGTTTATATACTCTTCTCTTTTCCAATCCAAGTAGTATTGTATACAAAGAACATAGGAAAAAAGTGTTTCATTGCCAATATTAAACAGTAAGCGAGTGTAGCATTTTATGATCTTAAATACAAGAGATCACGTATTAAAGATGTTGATTTCTGCGCTCAGAGAGGAGAACTGGAGGAGCAGGTTCATATATACAAGAAAATCTGGCTCTGACCTCAAGAGCAGGAATCCAGAAGCTCCTCTAAGTGGTAAAATGGTAAGAGAACGGCCACACGGCACTGACAAAATACCAGTTGGATTCTGATTAAAGATTCCAACTGGTATTTTATCATCTCTTGAACCTTTAGGGGGACGGTTATGATTGCGGATTAAGCCATCCCCCTAAATATTGAACTGTGCCAAAGAATGTGCTTGTTCCAATTTTTTTAAAAGAGAATCTGTCACAAAATGAGAAAGATTCACTGTGGATTCAAGGAATGCTGCTAAATCTTAAATCCATAACATGGCTTAGCTGTTATGAAAATGTCACAAAATTTTTTTTATTGCAATACAGTGAAATTCTACACTAAAAATCAATAATTAGATCCATGGGGATTTAATTACAAATGTATGGTGTAATGTCAGGCTCGTCCCACCATGATGAAATGTTGAACCATGCCACACAAAATATTCTCATGCCAGAAAATCAGGAATTTATGTGAAATTCTGACACTTCATTTCTGAACAAAATGTGGGTTAGTGCAGAGTTATCTGATGTAGTTTTGGTATTTTGACCTTATGCCTTGATTGACATTTAATAACTAATGTTGAGGCACAGAGTATATAGGTTTTGCATAAATTATATATTTGCAATATGTGACTTACCAAAGTAGTTGATGAGGTAGGCAGCCGTAGTAAACACAGTATTAGGATGGCACTCAATATTTAAATATTTTTGACCAAAAGATGAATGGACCAACATCACCAAGTCTCTTGAATGTTTATTCTTGAGTAGAAAAGTATCTTCCACCTGAGGTATTGCAGTCATATTGCACAGTCTATTAATGTACACATTGGCAGTGGCAGCCATTTTTAAGAAGACCATGGATGAAGCCATATTGAAGTGTGTATGAAACCAGTATCTGCCATTTTTAAGGAGTACTATTGATTCAAAGGGAGCAGCCATATTGGGAGGTGTCTTACCCATAAACCACGGCCTGAGCTCAATCTTTTTTCACAGCCAAGGCAGCCTAGTTGATGTTAGTGTGGTCAGTGTGGTTTGCGGGATCTGTGGGCCTGTGCCTTTGGGGGCAACCTGTTAATAAAAATGCAGCAATCCTTATAGTTAAACAACTGATCTGACTCACACCAAGAGAACTATTGCATCTGCATCCCTTTCCTTGACTCCAAATTGATACACTGTAGCAAATTACCGGGGAGTTATGTACAGTTGCTGCTGATGTATTTAGCTCACAGAGCATTACCTAGACTGGATACAGTTGTAAGCACTCTCAACTAAGAGCATGGCTAACTAATGTACATCAAACTTGTCAACTTTTGAAAGTTGCCATCAGTGAGATTGGGTGACGGTGCACTGGGTTTTTGGTTTTTGTGTGTTTTTTGCTTTTCCTTTTTTTGTCCTACTATGGGACTACACTGAGTGCTTTTAAGACACAGCAATACATTACATTACTGCTATGTATCATATCTGCCATAGCAATCATTCTTGTGAGGTGCCAATGGTTAGACAGAGGGAGCCCCCTTCCTCTGTTAGCCACCTAGATGCTGCAGCTTCTATTGTCCACAGCAACTAGGGGGTTAAATAATTGTGATTAAAGCTAGTTCTGCTCCCAGCTGCTGCACCTGATGGATGAGATGGATGGTGGCCCACAGACTATCATTACTAGCGGAGCGTATTCGCCGCTAGTAATTGACATGTCACTTCTCTCCCCGCCCGGCGTATTTGCCGAGTGGGGAGAGGAGACGTAATCCATAGTTCTCTATGAGAACTGTGGATTACCGTAATGACTGGGACGTATTCAGCCAAATTTGGCGCGAATTACGGACGGAAATATGTCCCAAAATAAGCCGTGTGAACATAGCCTAAGTGTCTTGACTTAAAACAATGTCCCCAAACTCTGTTAGGTGTGAAAGCATTACACAGGAACAGCAGGGGTTAACCAGCACAAGAGGAAATAAAACTTACATTAACAAGAGGCGGTGACCAATTATCTGAATGACAAATAGCAAAGAATCAGACAGAAATCCTCAGCCCTGATTTCATGAGCAAGAACCAAACCTTTCCCAACAGTCTACACATTATACAGAGCAGATCCATATCCTTCCCCATGTGGCTGTGGCTCTAGGAATCTATAGTGAGATGATGAGGATCCTACTCCTGCTTCTTTCTGCATTTACCCTTATTCCAAGTAAGTTATCATTGTGCTGTGGTGTGTATTAAATATTAGATTTTCTACTCTAAGACATGATTGATGTAGATGAGTTTTTAATAGATGAGTGTAAATAGATTGTCAGCTCCTTGGATTAGTGGGGACACGTAGCTGTAGATGAATTGGGTTAGGGGGACAAGTGGCTGTGGATGGATCATTAGGTCCTGGAGTAATAGTCTTTAACTATCTGATAAATGCACACCCTTATAACAATGTGACTTTGGTTGGATCAGAGATAAATTGGCACATATCTGGCCACTAACCAGCTTGGCTTCTTGTTCCCTTGTGTCTCTATCAGGCTGCACTGCGGTAGAAGTGGAGCAGGACAAGAAGCTTCTGATAGTGAAGACTGGGAATAAGGTACAGCTGAGCTGCAAACAAGATCAGAGCAACTATTTTAATATGTTCTGCAGGGGCGTAACTACCGGGGTAGCAGGGGTAGCAGTTGCTACAGGGCCCCTGCGCTTAGGGGGGCCCCGGGGCAGCTGCTACTGCGTCCGCTACCCCGGTAATGCCGCTCCTGGGCCCGCCGGCAGTGAACTTAACAGTTCACTGCGGCGGGCGGGGAGCTGCGGGGCCCAGCGCATACTCCCTCTGAACGCCCGGGCCCCCCCGGCCCGAGCGTTCAGAGGCAGCGCTGCTCGGTAGTAGCAGGACGGAGCGCCGATCGCTCCGCTCTGTTACTTCCCCCTGCCGGCCCTCTGTGGTCACGTGGGCGCGCGCGGTGACGTCACATCACCGCGCCGCCCGCGCTGAGCGCAGAGGCTGCAGGGAGAGCAGCAGAGCGGAGCGAGCGGCGCATCGGGGGAGCGTGGACCGAGGTGAGTAAGTTGTTTCTTATTTTATCTACCCCATATGCCTGCCTATAGCCCCCCATATGCCTGCCTATAGCCCCCCATATGCCTGCCTATAGCCCCCATATGCCTGCCTATAGCCCCCCATATGCCTGCCTATACCCCCCCATATGCCTGCCTATACCCCCCATATGCCTGCCTATAGCCCCCATATGCCTACCTATACCCCCATATGCCTACCTATTACCCCCATATGCCTGCCTATAGCCCCCATATAGTTCTTGCTTAAGCCCCCAATATAGCATGTCCTCTATTCCCCCTGTTTGCTTGCCAATAGCAACCCCATATGCTGCTATAGCCCCCAATGCTCCTCATTGGGACCCCCAATGCCTACCTTGACTCCCCATATGGCATATAGCCCAATAATGCCTGGCCTAAGACCCCCCTATCCTGCCTATACCCCATATGCCTGCCTAAAGCCCCCATATGCCTGCCTATACCCCCATATGCCTGCCTATACCCCCATATGCCTGCCTATAGCCCCCATATGCCTGCCTATAGCCCCATATGCCTGCCTATAGCCCCCATATGCCTGCCTATAGCCCCCATATGCCTGCCTATACCCCCCATATGCCTGCCTATACCCCCATATGCCTGCCTATACCCCCCCATATGCCTGCCTATACCCCCATATGCCTGCCTATAGCCCCCATATGCCTGCCTATAGCCCCCCATATGCCTGCCTATACCCCCATATGCCTGCCTATAGCCCCCCATATGCCTGCCTATACCCCCATATGCCTGCCTATACCCCCTCATCTCCCTGCCTATAGCCCCCCATATGCCTGCCTATACCCCCCATATGCCTGCCTATACCCCCCATATGCCTGCCTATAGCCCCCCATATGCCTGCCTATAGCCCCCCATATGCCTGCCTATACCCCCCATATGCCTGCCTATAGCCCCCATATGCCTGCCTATAGCCCCCTTATGCCTGCCTATACCCCCCATATGCCTGCCTATAGCCCCCCATATGCCTGCCTATAGCCCCCATATGCCTGCCTATAGCCCCCCATATGCCTGCCTATACCCCCATATGCCTGCCTATAGCCCCCCATATGCCTGCCTATACCCCACCCATAATGTGCCTGCCTATACCCCTCCTTATATGCCTGCGCCTATACACTCCCCTATATGCTGCCTGCCTATCAGCCCCCATATGCCTCTGCCTATACACCCCTATGTGCCTGCCTATACAGCCCCCATATGCCTGCCTATAGCCCCCATATGCCTGCCTCTACAGCCCCCCTTTTGCCTGCGTATACCCCCACAAGCCTGCCTGTATACCCCCACAAGCCTGCCGGTCTACTTATATGGGCCCCTTTAGCTACCTAAACCCTACCTATATGGCCATATAGCCCACCAATCCCCTGTCTACCGTATGGCTCCTATATACTACCTAAACCCTGCCTGCCTTTATGGACTCCTATGGCCTAGCCTAAACTTGCCTATTATGGGGCCATCCCCCCATATGCCGGGCCTATACCCCCCATATGCCTGCCTATACCCCTCATATGCCTGCCTATAGCCCCCCATATGCCTGCCTATAGCCCCCATATGCCTGCTATAGCCCCCATATGCCTGCCTATAGCCCCCATATTGCCCTACCTATACCCCCCATAGCCTGCCTATACAGCCCCCCATATGCCTGCCTATAGCCCCCCATATGCCTAACTATACTCCCCCATATGCCTGCCTATAGCCCCCCTATATGCCTGGCTATAGCCCCCATATGCCTGCCTATAGCCCCAATATGCCTGCCTATAGCCCCCATATGCCTGCCTATAGCCCCCCATATGCCTGCCTAAAGCCCCCATATGCCTGCCTATAGCCCCCATATGCCTGCCTGCCTAAACAGCCCCCTATATGCCTGCCTGCCTATACAGCCCCCTATATGCCTGCCTGCCTATAAAGCCCCCTATATGCCTGCCTGCCTGCCTATACAGCCCCCTATATGCCTGCCTATACAGCCCCCTGTATGCCTGCCTGCCTATACAGCCCCCATATGCCTGGCTGTACAGCCCCCATATGCCTGCCTCTACCCCCCCATATGCCTGCCGTATACCCCCCCCAAGCCTGCCTGTATACCCCCACAAGCCTGCCGGTCTACTTATATGGGGCCCCCTTTAGCTACCTAAACCCTACCTATATGGCCCATATAGCCCACCTAACCCTGTCTACCTGTATGGCTCCCTATAGCTACCTAAACCCTGCCTGCCTATATGGGCACTCTATTGGCTACCTAAACCTTGCCTATTTGGGGGCCCATATATCCTATCTAAACCCTGCCTGCCTAAATGGACCTCCCTATAGCCAGGGGGGGAGGTGCTGGAAAAGTCAGGATTCTAAGTATTTGTGTCTATTTTCTGCAGGGGCAAGTGGTCGGAGATGTCATCAAGATGGCAGACTGGACCGGATGCAGAACAAAAGAGAAAGTCAACAACTGGTCAGAGAAACGTCACCTGTGATCACAAGATGTAACTGCAACTGAAATATATTCCTATCAAGCTGCTGCTAAATGGACGCCATATACCAGGGGCAGGTGCTGGAAAGTCGGATTCTAGATATTGTGTCTATATCTCTGCAGGGCCAAGTGGTCGGGATGATGTCTACCCATATGGTCGGACTGTGACGGATGAGAACAAAAGTAATAATAACAGACTGAAGTCAGTGAAACAGTACTGTGAGTCACAGATTAACTGCACTGTAATCAATATATCGTCTGCACAGGCTGTGTACACTGGTGTCTACCACTATATGGTCACTGTATGGTGGTAATATACAGTCTGCAGAGCCTGTGTACACTAGTATATACCACTTTATGGTCACAATATTATTATATATTATTATTATTAGACAGTATTGGTCTTTGTGTACTGATCAGTAATAGTGTAGGGTTATTATTCAGTCACTATGTGGTGGTAATTTGTGGTCGTGTTCTGGTGGTATAATCAGGTCCTTATGTAATAGTGTTATTGGTAATATTGGTTTTGGTATAGTGGATTTGATTGGTAGCAGTATGATGGTGATATGTATGGTGAGGTATTTGCCCCTTGTATTATCTACATTATCTAACAGCATGTCCTGGTACATGGTCGTGGTCAGGGAGAGGGGGGGGGGGGGGGGGCAACCAAAAGTTTGCTATGGGGCCCTGGCTTATATAGTTACGCCCCTGATGTTCTGGTATCAGCAGAAACCAGAGCAAGGACTGAAGCTCATGGTGCTTTCCACAGATGTGAAATCTGAAGACATGGAGAAGGACTATAAGGGGCGATGGTCTATAAAGAGGCCGACTGTCTATGACTCCACTCTAACCCTAAATGCCTCAGACAGAGAAGACAGTGCTGTGTATTTCTGTGCTTCCAGCATGCACAGCCTGAGAGAGCTGAGCCCAGCGTGGTAATAACCTGAATGTAATCATCTCCTGCTCCAACAGGGGGCGCAGATTTGATCATTAATTTATAAATGTTTCAACATCCCTGGCAGAGGACGTATTGTAGAGGTGTAAGTAGGAAAGTTACTTTGAGTTCTGTTTGTGCTAGTGTACTAAAGAAAATAAGTACAGTATTGCAGAGATGAAAAACAGGTATTAAATAATCAAACCCCTCTTACCAGTTAACAAAGCTCTCCACCATTCTGCACCAAAGCAGTCATGCTTGAAATAAGGCGATCATGCTCTCATTATACATCTTCTCATACCTGTCTTCAGGACTTCTCACGTGCTGCACCAATACTATGGAACTAATTGTAATATTTTTTCTTGCTCATATAATTCACAGATTTTACTTTTCTGTGCGTAAGATGTAAAAGATACGACAAAGGAGGCGCTCGATGTTGGAAAATACGTTACTGACTTAAATACTTGCTGCAAACAAGAACGATGTTAGAAAACAGGGACTGGAATGTCACAGTCTACACTTCAGTCACTCAGGGCCACATGTATGAAAACGGTTTAGGTCTAAAACTTACTTTTTTGCCCATAGTAACCTATTGGCAACAAAGTGAGTTTTAGACCTAAAACGTTTTCATACATGTGGCCTTGAGGGCCACATGTATGAATGTGAGGAATTGATCTGAAGCACCAGCTCAGTGCTGGTAAAGGATTTCATGTTAACAGTATTTTTATTTGCCACAAGTTTTCAAGTCAATAAAGTATTTGCCACTATCCACCACCTCCTTCTACACTTTACATGTGCAAGGGTATAGGTACAAAGGTAGGACAGTTGTTACAGTGGAGAAGGACATCTCCCCTCTTGCTCCCTTAGGTAAGCCACAACAGATGCACTAAGGACAGCCTTGGGAACCTTGATTGTCAGTTTAAACCATCTATTGATGACCAGGGGAGAAAGGAATAATTCCATCCTTGTGACGGCAGGTCTTTACTTTTGTATCAACCTCGTTAAATCACCCTGTACATTATAGCTCATTTTGATCAACGAATTGCTGGTCCAGGGGTTAGAGCAAGGGTGCACAACATTTCCTGGTTCAAGGGCTACATTGTCATAAGAAAAATTTTGGACTTTTAAACTGTATCTCACTTTAGTGTGTGTCGGATTACACTCTGTTAGATTGCTAATCTATATTCCTCACCTAAGGACTCGATTCGAGCACCTCAAGAGATCTTGCAACTTGGCGTCTCAAAATATATGGAGTAGGTGAGCTGTGCTGAACAATTTTGTTTTCTCTTTACTTCTACATTGTCATATTGTACCTTTCCCTGGGGCTGCAGTAACTATTAAAGGGGTATTTCCTGTGTGAGACCCTTATGACACTTTAAAGGGGTTGTATCATTTCATTGAATGGTCTTCAGAATAAGGGGACAGTGAAAACAAGCAACTTTGCAATTAGATTTCATTATTAAAGCTGTCTTTTTATCACAGGATCCCTTATCTTCTGTTTCTGTTTATACTTATATCCAGTCCTGGTCGGATCCCTCCTCCTTGTATTTCACTAGCTGAGAGGTCATTTACAATCTGTTCAGCCCCCGATCGGCTGTATTCACGGAGCTTGCGTTCCTGCCTTTCACTCAAAGTAAGGGACCGGCACATTTTCACTCTGCACAGCCAGAAGAAACATAATAACACTGCAGGGCTTCTATAATCAGGAAACAGCACAAGTGTGTGTCGATCCCTGCCTCTAATGCATAGCAGGGAGATCTGTGCCGTTCATAGAAAACTGTATGCAACTGTAAAAAATCTCCAGCTGTGAGAGGAGAAGAGATCAGTGCTCAGTCTAGATTGAATGCAGCCTGTGGTATGTATACAGCGCTTACAAAATAAGACTGATAGGGAGAGACACAGTGACATGTGGACTCAGAGGGGGGGGGGGGTCTCGAGAGCCAGCATGAACAGTGAAGGGGGGATGATGTCACCCAGCTGGGAGGGGAAGAAACGCCTCTGCATTTCTAGCGTTGAGAAGCTGAGAGCAGTATTAATCAGCCGAACTAAAGAAGCGATACATCCCCTTTAATTTTAAATATCCAAAACAACTGATAACATATACAGTCCTATAGTGCCAGCCATACAGAGCCCACCATAACAGTTCCATCTACACAGTCCCCACAATAACAATGCCCACCTGAACAGGAACAGCCATAGAGTGCCTATCGTAACAACACCAGCCATACAGTGCCCACGACAACAGTTCCAGTTATACAATGCCCACCATAACAGTTCCAACTATACAGTGCCCACAACAACAGTGCCAGTCATACAGTGCCCACCTTAACAGTAACAGCCATAGAGTGTCTATCGTAACAGCACCAGTCATACAGTGCCCACCTTAACAGTAACAGCCATAGAGTGTCTATCGTAACAGCACCAGCCATACAGTGCCCACCATAATAGTGCCATCAGTTAGATGCAGCTGTAAAAGATGAATATTACTTTCTGTAGTATGAAGATAAAGATAAAATATGTTTTTGTTCTTGGCGTTATACAGAGAGGCATTGGGGGCTGCATGTGGCCACTGTGCTGTATGTTGTGCACCCCTGGATTAGAAGAACAGAGAGCACCCCAGAGTTTCAGGAGGCCTTTATGTTCCCATGAGCCTTCTCAATTTACGCCATGGATTCCACCCTAAAGGCATGTTCACATGGCTTAAAATGGGCCGTATTTCGGTCCGTAATTACGCGCCGAAGTGCGCCAATTACGGGCCGAAAACGGCCCATTCATTACGGTAATTCACAGTTCCCATAGAGAGCTATGGATTACGTCTCCTCTCCCCGCCCGGCTAAGCCGCCGGGCGGGGAGATAATTGACATGTCACTTTCTAGCGGCGTATACGCGCCGCTAGCAGTGATAGTCTATGGGCCGGCGAAGTGCCGGCCCCCTGCTTACTCCCCCGCTCCCGCCCCGCCCCCGTCCACACGGCGTAATTGCGGGGCGTAATTATGTCCCGCAATTAAGCCGTGTGAACATAGCCTAACACTACCAAAATACCTTTCAATGAGAGTCTTACCCCGCTGCTTCCACACCATGTTTTACAATGGTTCCTTATAACAAATGGAGAAGACACAATGTCCAAATGGCTTCTGAGCATACAGACACTTCATTGGGTGAATGTGACTGAATAACATCAGTATATACCATATCCATTTATTTTATATGGTCATAGTACAGACTGTCTGGATGGGAATAATAAACATATTGTATCTTTCCCTTTATTCAGTTTTGATTGTAAGCTCTTACTGGCAGGCTCTTTTATTTAATTGATTGCTGCTACTCTGTAACAAACTAGCAAAAATTTGAGGAGTTGATGATGTATTTAGCTCTCAGTACATTGCACAGACTGGATACAACTGTGTCTACTTTACATCTGAAACAAGGCTATGTCTAGGTTTACAGACTCTGAATGGAGATTTATTTAAACCAATTTAAAATTTGATAGTATGAAACTAGATCCACCAGACAGAAATTGGGCTAAGTTTATCACAGTGGCACACGCTGTGAGGTAGGCATGCTGGACACTCTTTTTTGTGCCATCCTCTTGGATAACAATGGCACTTAATATAGTGGATTGTGAACCACTTTATGTCTCCCCCATAACCCCTTTTCTAAAAAAAACCAACTTTTTTTTTTAAACTGTCTGAGGTTTAAAAGTGTCTAAAACACAATAAATGGTATTTGCACCAATTTTTTTTTTTTTTTTGCAGAACTTGGTGCCTTTTGCTTAGTAGCTTTTCTACAGAGTTCATATTCACTAACAGCAAAAATTTAACATATAAAATACATTTTAAATAAAGCCAAGAAATATAATATATTTAAAATCAAACCAGAGATTTACTAAGACATAGGTGTTGTCTCAAAAATACATGCATTAGCCTGAAAAAACTGAACTGGTTTGACTTAAAATAATGGGAGGGGCTTTAAACTTTTCAACTCGCTATTATCACTGTCCCACCCCCAAATTCTGTTGAATGTGATATCATTACATAGGAGCAGCAGGGGTTAAACAGTACAAGGGGGGAAAAAGTGACATTAACAGGAGACGACAACCACTAATCTCAATGATACACACAAAGTATCAGATGGCAAGTATCCTCAGTCCTGATCTCATGAGTAACATCTAGAACCTTTCTCTATATAAGTCCATACGTTATACAGAGCAGATCCTTATCCTGCCTCATGTGGCTTCATCTCTAAGAATCCCCATGAGATGATGAGGATCCTACTCCTGCTTCTTTCTGCTTCTACTCTTCTGCCAAGTAAGTTATCATTGTGCTGTGATGTGTATTATACATCAGACTTTCCACTCTGCAATAAGACACAATTGCTGTAGATGGATTCTGAGCTCTTTGGGGAAGGGAGACACAAAAGAGGCATCTAGATTGTTAGCTCCTGGTATTGGGGAGATAAAACTGCTATACATGGATTGTCTATTTCTGGGGTCAGGAGCCAAAACAACTGAACTTTGGTTGTTAGTTCCTGGTATTGGGGAGACAAACATACTGTAGATGGATTGTCAGCTCCTGGGGTCGGGGAGGTAGAACTGTTGGATGGATTGTTACCAACCAAGTTGAAAGAGAGACAGGCATGTGCAGGCATTTGGGAGGCACAACTGTTGTAGATGAAATGTCAGCTCTTGTGTTTAAGAAGAAACAACGTCTCTAGATAGATTGTCAGGTCCTGGAATTATTTTCAGTCATTAGAACTATACCCTTTTAACAATGTGATAGTGGCTGGATTAGAGGTGGATTGACCCATATCTGGCCACTAACCACTTGGCTTCTTGTGTCTCTATCAGGCTGCACTGCGGTAGAAGTGAAGCAGGACAAGAAGCTTCTGATAGTGAAGACTGGAAATACGGTACAGCTGAGCTGCAAACAAGATCGGAATGACCACTTTAACATGTTCTGGTATCAGCAGAAACCAGAGCAAGGACTGAAGCTCATGGTGCATTCCACAGATATGAAATCTGAAGACATGGAGAAGGGCTATAAGGGACGCTGGTCTATAGAGAGGCCGACTGTCTATGACTCCACTCTAACCCGAAAAGCCTCAGACACAGAAGACAGTGCTGTGTATTTCTGTGCTTCCAGTTTGCACAGCCTGAGAGAGCTGAGCCCAGCGTGGTAATAACCTGAATGTAATCATCTCCTGCTCCAACAGGGGACGCTAATCTGATATTTAATTCATAAATCGGTTAATAGCTACGGGAAAAGGCACATTTGATACAGTATCTCACGAAAGTGAGTACACCCCTCACATTTTTGTAAATATTGTATTATATCTTTTCATGGGACAACTCTGAAGATATGACACTTTAACCCTTTAAGGACGTTCGTTTTTCCCTCCTTGTCTTCCCAGAGCCATAACTTTTTTATTTTTCCACCTACATAGACATATGAGGGCTTTTATTTTGTGGGACAAGATTTACTTTCTAATGGTGTAAATCACTATACTATAGAATATACTGGGAAACCGCAAAAAAATTCCAAGTGGGACAAATTGTGAAAAAAACTTATTTTCGCAATGTTTGTGGGGGTTTTACTTTTACTTTTATGGCGTTCAATCTTCGTTCAATACAATGTGTTATCTGTATTTTACAGGTTGATACGCATCCGACAATACCAAACATGTAGGGTTTCCGTTATGTTTTGGTACCGTAAAAAAAATTCCAAACTTTTTTCTATTTTTGAAATTTGCGCCGTGGCGCCAGTTTGTGCGACCAATAACTTTTTTGTACTAACACCTACAGACGTCAGTGAGGGCTGAAGTGTACTTTTTATCGCTAGCAGTTTGGAATGTATGCGACTTTTTTGATCACTTTTATTCCATTTTTTAAGTGACGTAAAATGACCGAAAAACGCAATTTTGGCGTTTGGAATTTTTTTTCTTCTACGGTGTTCAGTGTACAGGATAAATGATAGTATAATTTTATAGATCAGACTTTTTCGGATGCGGTGATACCAAATATGTGTAACTTTTTCATTATTTTATTGTTTTTATTTGTAAAATGGGGAAAGGGGGGGTGATTTGTACTTTTAATACTTTTTTTTTGTACTGTAAAACTTTATTTTATTTTTTTACTTTAACATTGATGCCACCTATGGTGCTTGACCACTAGGTGGCGCGATTGTCAATACAGTCTAATGCATTGCATAGGCAATGCATTAGACTGTACCAAGATGGTGGTTTCCCCACTTCCTGTCTGCGGACGGAAGTGGGGTAAACCAGGACATGGTAGTGACAGGAGCCTTCCCAAGGCTCCCCGTTGCAATGTCCGGGGGTCGGATCAATGCAGCTATGCTGCCGTGGTGCCGATCACCCTCAAGATCGGAGCGGTGTACCGATCTTAATTCATTCAGATGCCATGGCCATCTTTGCCACGGCATCTGAAGGGTTACACAGCACGCGGGGTGTAACGGCCAGGTGTTAGCGGCGACTAGCCGCTAACACCCGGCAGCTGTGCGGGGGAGGGTGGGGGGGTCCCCCTGCAAAGTCCCTTATGGACCCTGGGACGTACCCATACGTCCAGGGTCCTTAAGGGGTTAATACACTGTGAACTAGTGTGTGTGCAGCTTGTATAACAGTGTAAATTTGGTGCGCCCTCAAAATAAGTCAACACACAGCAATCAGTGTCCACAGCAATCAATGTCCAAACCGTTGCCAACAAAAGTGATTACACCCCTGAAAATAGTCAAATTGTGCCCATTTTTCGATTTTACCCCCAAGGTGTCATGTGACTTGTCAGTATTGCAAGGTCTCAGGGGTGAATGGGAAGCAGGTGTGTTAAAGTTGTTATCGCTCTCACACTCTCTCATACTGGTCACTGGAAGTTTAATATGGCACCTCATGACGAAGAACTGAGGATCTAAAAAAAAGAATTGCTGCTCTACATAATGATGGCCTAGAGCCTAGACTATAATAATTTAAACTGAGCCTTGTGCCATCCTGGCAGCTCTTAGATCACATATCTGTGTATTAAAGGGGTTGTCTCACTACAAATATTAGCTTTCAACATGTAGAGAACACTAAATGAAGACGTTTTCCAAATATATTGCTTTGTTCATTTTTTTTTGTTGAGGAGCTACAAATGATTTTATCACCTTCTGAGGGCTTTCTGGTTTCTCTAGTGACCAACCTGTTTGTTTGCTCTCCCTCTGCTGTTTGTCTTATCTGATAGCAAGGAGTGATGTCATCACACAGGTCCCAGCACAGAACTGCTGGTAGCCTGAGAGTTTGTGTGTTATCTGATCTTTCGGACAAAAGACACTAATTACTACTATTTACTTTAGCTCTGAAGCTTCTCTGGACCTGGATTGTTTATCTAATCTAGACTAATTAGCAGAAGTCTGAATACAGGGAGCTCATATGCTAATTACAGACAGCTTGACCAGGAAGTGACAGGATGCATGAATGAAAGAATGCCTCTTTGCTCTATGAAACAGTAAGATGAGACAACCCCTTTAACATCAAACATAGAGTCACTCAGCAGTTTATGGTGTCTCTTGGCAGCATGTAAGTTTTCTCTCTCCCTAGATGCTTCCTTTCATGTCAAATACAGCTTTGCTAGCTCACATTCATTACCAGATATCCTGCTTAGACAGTGTCATAGTTTTTTACAACTCCATCTTCACCAGCAGACTCAGCTAGACCTAGCAGAGCTGAAATGTCAGTCACTGCTGTAGACATGCCTACAGCCTACAAAGGAAGTAGGAGCCTTAGGGCGCATCCCCACGGCAATGGACAAATACCGGTCGGTTTATGCGATCGGTACTTGCCCTGTTTTGCGTCCGTCCGCATGACCGCGGAGCGGGTGGGGTTCGGCTTTTGTCCGCGATGAGCGGAGAAAAGCTCTCCCCCTTCACTTGCACATATTCTGTCCGAAAACCGGATGTAGAATGTGCTTTTCGGGCGACCTGCGGGCGGAAAAACAGCCAGGTGGAAAACCCGTGCAGTGGGGACTGCTGCATGGGTTTTCCATAGGAGTCCGTTGTGCTCATTTTCGGCCGTTTTTTCAGGCAGTCAGCAAAACTGCAAACCGCCTGAAAAAACGTCCGAAAAACCGTGCCGTGCGGACATGCCCTTAGAAGGTTGTGAAGAGCGAAAAAAAGCAGATCAGAAAAACCTTTTAATGCTTATAAGTTCTGTTTATGTAATGTAAAGATAGATAGTCCGTAATCCAATTTTCCCCCATTTTGTTTAATACCATTAGCTGGTGCTGTCATAAACTATTCATGAATAGATTGAGCCTGTTAATCCACTAGGAGCAGCATAAGGCTATGTCTACACTGCAGTGGACAAAAAATGACCTGAAAACGAATTACTAAAAACGTTCATGAAACGGAGTTTTCTGTCCACTGCCTGTCAAAAGCAGCTGAAAAACCGGCCGTTTTTTGGCGCCTTTTTCATTTTTTGGAGTGTTTTTTGCAGCGTTTTTTGAAGCGTTTTATGAAGCGTCTTTGCTCTGCTTTTTAATGTATGCACAAATTAAGCCATTGGATGTAAACTACACCCTACAGGCGGAGTTAACATGTTAAGTAGTCACTTCCTTTAGATCACTGTAGCCCTTTTGAGCACATTGTCCTTTGTGTGCTGCTGCTGCTGCGTGCTACTACTTTATTAAATTTTGCACCAGGTTCTTGCACCAAAATACACAAAAACCCACATTACCTTTCCATACAGCAAGATAACTGTATTAGCGTCAAAATCTGTAAAGAAAAGGACTTTATCGGCAAAATAAAAAAAAAACGCATTATTGCGCCAAATTCCATAAAAAAACCTATTTTTAGTGTCTGACGCGAGATCACTTTATTAGCGCCAAAATCTGTAAAGATACAGATTTTAGCACCAAAATCCGTAAAAAAAAACAAATAAAAAAAAAAAACGGAATCTGGCGCCGAAATCCATAAAAAACGTTTTTTTTGCGTCAAAAGCTAGATCGCTTTATTAGCGCCAAAATCTGTAAAGATACGGATTTTAGCACCAAAATCCATCAAAAAATGGATTCTGGTGCTAAAATCCGTAAAAAACGTATTTTTAGCGCCAGAAGCGAGATAACTTTATTAGCGCCAAAATATGTTCAGTAAAGGATTTTAGTGGCAAAATCCATAAAAAAACGGATTATGGTGCCAACATCCGTAAAAAAACGTATTTTTGGCGTCGGAAGCGAGATAACTGTATTAGCACCAAAATATGTTAAGAAAAGGATTTTAGCACCAAAATCTGTAAAAAAATGGATTCTGGGCGCCAACTTTCCGTAAAAAAACGTATTTTTGGCGTCGGATGCGAGATGACTTTATCAGCACCAAAATATGTTAAGAAAAGGATTTTAGCACCAAAATCCGTAAAAAAATGGATTCTGGCGCCAAAATCCGTAAAAAACGTATTTTTGGCGTCGGAAGCGAGATAACTTTATTAGCACCAAAATATGTTAAGAAAAGGATTTTAGCACCAAAATCCGCAAAAAAATAGATTCTGGCGCCAAAATCTGTAAAAAACTTATTTTTAGCGAAAAAAAATATGAATTGCGCAAAAATCGGTATTGACCAAAGCATGATCATTTTATTACAAAAGGTACAAACAAGGACACATCAGACACTTGTATGCAAATTTGATAAGGATTAACCTTTGTTACACCCATTATAGGTGTAAGGCTATGTTCACACGGCTTAATTGCGGGACGTAATTACGCCCCGCAAAATTTCGCCGGTGGACGGGGGCCGGAGCGGGGAGTGAGCGGGGGGCCGGCACCTTCGCCGGCCCATTTGACAATCACTGCTAGCGGTGCGTATACGCCGTAGAAAGTGACATGTCAATTATCTCCCACACTCGGCGTTGCCGGGCGGGAGAGGGGGAGTAATCCATAGTTCTCTATAAGAACTGTGAATTACCGTAATGAATGGGCCGTTTTCGGCCCTAATTGGCGCCTTTCGGCGCGTAATTACGGACCGAAATACGGCCCATTTTAAGCCGTGTGAACATGGCCTAATGCTAATGTATTTAGCTCACAGAGCATTGTCCAGACTGAATACAGTTGGACCAATCTTACATCTGGGAGCAGAACCAGCTGTTGTATATACAGGTTTGCAGCCTCTAAACACGGTTGTTTGCACCAACCTCTTGACTAACATATTTTATACCATTACTTTGTGCCAAAGAATGGTAAATCAGATGCATTTGTCTTCTGTTCACCCCATCCCCTTTTTTAGATACTTTCTAGTGAGGTGTAAAAATAGTCTAAAATGCAATATATGGCACATATGTAGATCAGTTTTTTGGCACAATTTGAGCAGAATTTTAGCCCTTTTTGAATAGTATTTCTTTCAGACTGTTTTCTTTCACTAGCAGTAAATATTTAACACCTAAGATACAGTATGTTTTATATAAAACCCTAAAACCCATTTAACACTTGTAAACATGTAGGATCCCCTTAAGAAATAGATGTAGTGAGGATGAAGCTGAATTATCTTGACTTTAAATAATGGGAGGAGCTTAACCCCTTAGTGATCCATGACATATTAGTATGCCATGGCGACACTAAGAAAGTATTGTGCGGGCTCACTCGCTGCACCCCACTACATAAGCGATGGGGTGCTGGCTGTTAATTACAGCAGACACCCGTTGCTAACAGCAGGGATCACAGCTGGCTCTGATCCTTGCTGTTTAACCATTTTGATGCACACCTTTCCTTCCTCTGATTGACACTTCCACAACGAAGTTCCAAGTCAGTTGGAAGCCCAGTGAAGGTTTCTGTAGCTGCCATGTTAATGCGCCTATTACTTTCTGTCATATATATATTTATATAATGCAGAATGGTGTACAAGTGATTGCGTCCTCTAATGGGCAAGTACCATGAATACATGTACAAGTTCAAAAAAGGTATAAAAATGTAAAAATAAAAAAAAATAATATTTTAAAATATTCTTATTTTGCCATTTTGAAAAAAAAAAAAAAAAAAAAAAAAATTTTATTGGTATTGCTGTGTCCATAAAAGTCCAATCTATTACATATAACATCATTGATCCTGTATGGTGAATATGATACAAGAAAAAAATTTCCAACGCCAAAAAAGCGTTTTTTGATCATTACATTACCCAAAAACTTGGAATAAAAAGTGATCAAAAACTCTAATGTATCCCAAAATGGTACCAATAAAGACTACACCCCAGCCCACAAAACAAGATCCCTCATTCAGGTCCATAGATAAATAACAATAAAGTTGTTGGTCACAGAAAATGGTGTTGCAGCACAAATTTAAAAAATAGATGTTTTTATTTTTTTAACCCCTTCCTGACATTAGACATACCGGTACGTCCTAGCGGGAAGTGACTTCCCACAAATGGATGTACTAGTATATCCTGGACATTGTGCGGGCTCTCAAGCAGGGCTGCATGATCTTGACATCAGACCAGCTGTATATTACAGCTGGCCTCATGCCACATGATTCACAGCTGAAGCGCACTGCGGCCGTGGGTTATTAACCTCCTAGCTGCGCCCAAAATGCACAATACACACCTAGATGAGATCCATGAGGGGTGTTCAATCCAAAATGGGGTGACTTCTGGAAGGTTTCATCTGTTTTGGTACATTGGGGCTTTGCACATGCGACATGTCACCGAACAAAATCTGCTTTCCAAATAGTGCTCCCTCCCTTGTATGCCATGCGCCCAAACAGCAGTTTACAAGTATATATAGTGTATTGCCAAACTTGAGATAAATTGCATAACAAATTTTGTGGTGTTTTTTTTCCAGGATTTCCCTTTTAAAATAAAAACCCAAAAAA
>JAODAL010013771.1:0-89942 GCA_025379985.1 Phyllomedusa bahiana | reverse complement strand
TTAAATGTTAAAGGGTTATAGACCCCCTTGGGGGAATATGGCCCATTATTATAGACCCCATTGGGGGTTATATCCCCCCTTGTTTATAGGGCCCCGTAGAATATTACCCAAAAATAAGGGCCACCTGTAAACATACCCCCTGTAGATGATAGAATCCTGTAAATATACCCCCTGAAGTTAATGCATAGTTCCAATTTTTAAAATTTAAAAAACAAAATTTGGGGGCCCCCCCGGCCCCACCCGTCGTGTGCCCCGCCCTTCAAAAAGCCACACCCACTCCACCTAACTGCATAACGGGTTTGGGAAAAAGCCCGGGGAATCCCTTAAGCCGGGATAGCCCCCATAACCCTAGTGCCCCTTTCACAGTAAAAGCCCCTTGTAACCATAAATGTCCCCTTTTAGCCAATAAAACCCCCCCGTACCAGAAATTCCCCCCTTTTTTAGCCAGGTAATCCCCCTCTGTTGCCAGTATTGCCCCCTCTGTTTGCCAGTTGCCCCCATTGTTAGCCATTTTGCCCCCATTGTTTTGCCAGGGATGCCCCCTTGTTACCAGTTTGCCCCCTTTGTCAAGGGAAGCCCCCCTTGTTTTCCATATTGCCCCCCCTTTGCCATAATGCCCCCTTTTTTGCCAGTATTGCCCCCCCTGTTTTCCAGGGGGGGATTGCCCCCCCTGTTCCAGGTATGCCCCATGTTTGCCAGTAGTCCCCATTTTGGGGCCCGGGAATGCCCCCCTTGTTTGAATTGTAGATGCCCCATTAAATTTTCCCGTAGTCCCCCTCTTTTGACAGGGATGCCCCCCCTTTCCGGTAAGGGCCCCCCTTTTTTTTACCAGTAGTGCCCCCCCTGTTCCAGGTGAGCCCCCATTGTTTGCCAGTAGTCCCCCCTTGTTTGCCGTATGCCCCCCCGTTGCCGGGAGTTCCCCCCTTTTTTTGCCAGGGATCCCCCTCTTGCCCCGTATGCCCCCATGTTTGCCATTTGTGCCCCCTCTGTTCCAGGGAGTGCCCCCATTGTTTTCCCGTATGCCCCCTTTTTGCCAGGGATGCCCCCCCTTGTTGCCAGTAATGCCCCCCCTTTTTTCCAGGGAGGCCCCCCATTGTTTGCTAGGGATGCCCCCTTTTTTTGCCAGCACGCCCCCATTGTTTTTCCAGTAGCCCCCCAAGTTTTCCAGTAGTGTCCCCCCTTTGCCAACGCCCCCTCGTTTTTCCCGGATGCCCCCCTGTTTCCCGTTGCCCCCCTTTTTTCCGGTATGCCCCCTCTTTGTCAGATATGCCCCCCAAAAATAAAATAATAAAACCAATCACCCACAGGCTCCTCGCGCGGGCTCCGGACGATCTCCCCAGGGAAGTGGTGCAGCCGCCGTCACTTCCCCTGCGCCGCTGACCTGATGTACGGGGCGCACGGCGCGTACATACAGGGGGAGGAGGAGAGGGACGATCCCCCCTGCCACCTCCCTCACAGCGAGACTCCGGGGGGGGTGAAGCGGGCGCAGCGGCCGCTTCACCCGCCTATAGGAGCGGCCCGGCGGCGCCATTTAAAGAACCCCCACCGCCTGCTGGCGGCGGGAGTTTCGCCAACTCTGTAGGGAAGGCGGGGGGGGGGACCCCAATTAGCGGGACCCCCCGCCAAAAGCGGGAGAGTTGGCATGTATGGTTATATGGCCCCCCTGTAGAATATAGCCCCCCTGTAGGTTATAGGCCCAACTGTAGAATATAGCCTCTATGCAGGTTATAACCTACCTGTAGGTAAAAAAAAATATATAAAAAAACGTTACTCACCTCTCCGCACTCCCTGCTGGGGACCACACTCCGGGAGGTGGTTTCTGGTATGAGCGGCGTGACATCATCACGCTGTCTACGCCGGGACGTCGCTCTCAGGATTTCCTAGGCCAGAAGCCTACGGGCCGTCAGCCTACTAAATACTTTACTGCAGGACGCGATGACATTGCGTCCTGCACCGTTTAAAGATGTGGCAGGTCCGGGCTTACACACAGACTGCTGCCTGGACCTGCTGCAGGAGCCGAGACATGCTACAAGGCAAGGTAGGCGCTGCCGGGGACGGCCCCCTGTGTTCTTGGGGCGCCCGGGCAACTACTACCCTGCCCAATGGAAGAGACGGCCCTGGTGTACGGTGACATGCACATTGTCCTGTCGTTGGATGGCACCAAGACCCAGTGTGGCAGTGCTTGGACCTAAAGAGTTTCCTGGAAGCTAGGAGTTTGTTCTGTTATCTAAATCCTTTTTTTGTCAGTTACTGGTCTGAAATTAGTGGTCTGTTTGGGGTCTGTATTAACTGTATTTACAGCACTGATCTGTGGTCTTCATTAATTTAGGTATATGGTCTGGAGTCTTGTTGTGTTACTATAAGGGCATGTCTCCACGGCACGGGTTTGTGGACGGTTTTTCAGATGCTTTGCGGTTTTACAGGCTGTCTGAAAAACCGTCTGCAAACGAGCACAATGGGCTTCTATGGAAAACCTGTGCAGCAGTCCACACTGCTGGACGCCTGAAAAACATTGTGCATGCACATTCTTCCACCCGGTTTTCGGACGGAATATGTATATGTCAATGGGAAGGGGAGGGTTTTTCTCCAATCATCGCGGAGAAAAGCCGCTCCCCCCCCCTCCCCACAGCCGAGGGGACAGCACTAAAACAGGACAAATACTGGTCAGATAAACCAACCGGTATTTGTCCATTGCCGTGTAGACGGGCCCTAAAGGTAGGGAAGGCTGCAGAAGTGAGAGATCAAATTTGGGAGCAAAACTCTGCAGTGGTCAGGAGAAGTTGTCATAATAGTCTGGGTCGTATGGAGACCAGAAAAGAGAACAAGAGAAGACAACACCTGTAAGTTGTAACACCTGTAAGTTACCAAATTTTACTGACAAGCTAACAAGTTTTCATATTATAAATAATCCATTCCATAAAAACTATACAAAAAATCACTTTGTAACCAATTCCTTACTGACAGGCGGATGTTATGTATTTTGTCAAAGAAAAGTCCCTGCACAGTGTGATACTACCTGTAAGGATTGCACCCTGTCAATATGGAGGACACAGTACCCTGACAAGGGAATTGGTAGCACCCAGTTATTAATCTATTCATATATGCAGAACAATTTAACTTACAAGTACAGAAAGGTGGTGTGGACTGTAAACGCCATACGACAGAGCCATGGTGGGAAAGGAGAGGTCCAAGTTTGGGGAACATCCTAGGGTATATGGTCTACTTAATCTGCCATTGCCTTCCAGAGACCCACAGGGACACTGTATAATGCTCAATCCAGGAGGTCGACTGGACCAAGCTGCTGTACAGAGCCTGGGATAAGAGCCACTCAGATTTGGTTGCGCCACAAACAACATTTTTTCATATGCAAAAGGTCAGCATCACTTAGAGTGGAAACCTCCTTACAAGCTAAAGGAGAGGTGGAACCATTCCTTGTCTGTAAATATAAGGCTTCTGAATGGAGCCCTACCACAGCCAAATGCAAAAAAAACTCAAATAGACAGTATGGTCATTGGTGCTTGTTGCCCTCTACATCTTGAATAAAGATGCAGCTAACATTTTTATGTGATTTAACCCCTTAAGATCTAAGCCTGTTTTGGACTAAAAGGGGTTGTCTCGCTACAAAGAATAGCTTTCAAATTGTAGGGAACACAAAATAAAGACATTTTCCAAATATATTGCTTTGTTCATCTGTTTTCCTTAAGGAGATACAAGTGAATTTATGACCTCCCTGGCTGTTTCAGTTCCCTCAGTAACTGACCTGTAAACATTTCTCCCCCTGCTGTTTGTTCTATGTGATAGCAGTGAGTGATGTCATCACACAGGTCTCTGCAGAGTCTGTGCTGCTGGGCAGTAAAAAGCTTGATTTATCTCAAGTAAACAGCACTGTAATTAGGGCTTTTGTTTGAGGGATCAGATAAAAAGTCCTGTTAGTAGTTTCAGAAGCTTCTGAGCTAATCTGATCTAATTAGCAACTGAAAACAAGGAGCTAGATTCACTAAGGAGCTTATGCAAATTTCAGTCAGTCTGAACCAGGAAGTGACAGAGTATTTCATTCATGCAGCCTATGAAACTCTGTAGGGAGACAACTCCCAAGTCCTAGTTTTCAAATCTGACATGTGTCACTTTAATTGGGAATAACTTTTTAATGCTTTTAACTATCCATGTAATTTTTTGCTTGTTTACTTATCACACACTGTGTTTTCAGTTAGCAATTAATTTTGGTCCACACAATCCTCGTTTATTTGTGAAAAATAAAATGTTGCAAAAATATGGAAAAATTTGTCATTTTCAAAGTTTAACATTTTCTGTGTGTAAGACAGGTAGCCATACCAAACAATATAGTAAATAATATGCATCTACTACAAAACTACTTTATGTTGGCTTCTTTATTAAACATTATTTTATTTTTTAGGACACTGGGGGGCATTTAAATTTAGTAGCAAATTTTAATATTTTCAAGAAAATTTTCAACAAATATTTGTTTAGGGACTAGTCCAGTTCTGATGTGACTTTGAGAAGCCTGTGTTATATACACCTCCATAAATTAATCCATATAAGAAAAGGCACCCCTCAAATTATTCAAAACAACATTTAGAAAGTTTGTTAACCCTTTAGGTGTAGAGAAATACAAATCAATATCGATTCCCCCGGATTCTGCTGTTTTTAGAGATATCCCATATGTTGCTCTAGTGAACTACTTGACTCAACACAATAGGATGAGCATCTACTGGACTTTGTGGTGTCATTTTCACCAGGATTTTCCTTAGGCACCATTACAGGTTGTGGAAACTAAACACCCCTTAAAGGGGTTTTGCCACGATGTAATGTTGACGTGGGATCCTCCAAAATGGGTATTTAATCTCTTTTCTAAATATATGTGATTACAAAAAGTGAAGCCTGTGAGAACTACAGCATTGCTCAGTCCCCCTTAGTTTCCTAAAAGTTTACATTAGACAGGACCAGGACAGGAGCTGATCTGGCCACTCTTGCGTGTTTGCACTTCTTATCTGATGACAGGGAACATGAATGAGCATGCAAGGGGCTGGGAAGAAAAGTGCAGTGTATGAGCCTGTCTGCTGCATAGAGAATCCACTGGTTGTAATGTTATTATTTGAGTGAACATTAGAGACGCTCCCTGCTTCCTGGCTCTGGTCAAGCCCCTCCCTCTCCCCCCTGCAGCCATTCATGCTTTGTTTATCTTCTCTCCTGAGCAGATAAGAGGCAAGGAACTTCACTTCTTGGCAAAACCCCTTTAAGGAATATATCCTGGGGTGTAGTGAGAATATTGACCCCACGTGTGTTTCACAAATTCTTTTTAACTTTGGGAAATAAAAAAAACTAATTACATTTTTCCTAATTAAGGAATGCTGATGAAAACGCAGCTCAACATTTATCACTCAATTTCTTGCAAGTTCGGCAATACCCTATATGTGAGTGCAAACTGCTGATGTCTCATGTGGCATGGCAGGGTGTATGAGGGAGGGAGCGCTATTTGGCTTCTGGAACACAGTTTTTGCTGGGTGCCATGTTGCATTTGCAAAACCCCCCAAAGTTCCAAAACAAGTTAAAACTTCCAGAACTCACCACATTTTGGATTCAACACCCCTCAGAGAACTTATCTAGGTGTGTATTATGCATTTTGGTAGTACAGGTGTTCCATAGTTTTTTTTAGCATTTGGCCATATACAAATGGTATGAATGACATAACTTTACTATGAGAGTCAATATAATTACAATGATATAAATTTTGTATAGGTTTTTATGTTTTACTACTTTTATACAATAGAAATGTATTTCTAAAATTGAATTTTTATGTAATAGCCTGACAGCTACAACTTTTTTATTTTTCTGTCTACTGAGCTGATTTGTATTTTTTGTTGACGTTTTCATTGGTACAATGGGGTTCATATAACACTTTAATCGCATATTATCAAGGTTTTTAGGAGGCAGAATGAACAAAATACAGCAATCCTGGTAGTATTTTCTATTTTTTACAGTGCTCACCATGCAGTATAATTGACATAGTAACTCTACTCAGCAGGTTGACAAGACTACAGCGATATGAAATTTATATAATTTTTGATATTTTATTGCTTTTACACAATTAAAACACTTTAATTTAGAAAAGAAAACACATTTTTGTACCATCATAATTTGAGAGTCATAACTTTTTTATTTTTCTGTATACTGAGCTGATCAATGGCCTGATTTTTTGCAGGATGAGTTGACATTTTCATTATGAGAAATACATGACCATTTGATTGCCTTTTAATCTGTTTTGGGGAGGCATGATAAAGATTGCATCACAGGGATTCCGTTGGAGGACAGAGCAAGCTCCCACCCTCTGTCAATCTCCTTAGCTGACGTGGTTGCTATTGACCGTGGCAGCTATAGGGTTAAATAGCTATGGGCGGGGTTATCTCCACTCCCAATCATAATTGCAGGAGCCTGGCTGTCAATTGTACATCTTTTGATCAAAATATGTGAACCGAGAGTCTCAAAGTTTTTTCATGTATGATAGATAGCATAAATGCTTCTTTAGGGATTTCCACGTAGTGTATTGCCATTTTTGCAGTAATGTGCCACTGGCGGCGGTCTGTGTGTGTACATGTATAATTACATGTGTGCCGCAGCCCTGCCAGTGGCACCCAGGTTTGCATACGTTTTTTCAGAAATGTTTCTGTGTGCAGAAACATATGTTATACTTGGTGTACATTGATTTTAACCTATATGGGAAGGAAGGGGTGCTTCCATTTTGGGTTTCTGCACCCGCCCACTCTCACAGGCTGTCATAAGAAGTGCAGCTTGCAAGTCTGGTGTGTTTTCTTATTTTTTTCTCTCTGTATAATGGAGGTCGGTTGACCTAGTGAGAGGCCGTGAATTGGCTCTATTGAGAGGTAAGGATAGTGTAGGACTGCCCGATTTTGAGATCACGTTGAAAGTCGTGGGCAGCTTAAACATCTTTTAATCAAAATATGTGAACCGAGAGTCTCAAAGTTTTTTCTTGCATAGAATCTGTGCCCATAAGACTGCCGTTACTTTTCTGTACATCATGATGTGTTAACTATCAAGGTACCATGATGTACAGAAATATCATGGTGGGTTAAGGGGTAAAGGAAATATAGCTTTTTTTCACTAATTAAAACCAGATACTGATACATATTCTTTTCTCCTTAGTGGTTTCTATTTTCTGATTGTAGATTGAATAATTCTGTTAACTGTAAATGATTGTGGGGGCAGCCATTTTCCTTGTGCTTCTTTTAAAACAATTCAGAGAGATGCTTTACAGCTGCTTCATAGACATAGGAGCCTGTGAACGGGAACAGACCCATGACTTGTATTGGAAAGTTTTCTAGGCATGCTCTGTGACCTAGGAAGAAGGTCATACATTAGAGAAAGAAACACATAATGGCACCTTTCAGTGTAATTCTGCCTGTGCTGATAATGAGGAGACTGCTGAAAAGTTCTCTACAGAACAGGAGATGTCAGACAACTATTAGACCTAGTGGCCAAAGTGAAAACTGCAGGACTTTAGAATTTAAAAAAAATATTAATATGAGATATGGAAATGTAAAAACAAAAATAACCAAAAATTCTTTAAAAATGTGTTTAACATAAAAACATGAATTAAACAATAGGTCATTTTCTGATGACACATTCCCTTTAAAGCTTTTCTTCTGTTGCTGATATTTAATACACACTGTGCAGGGAGCTGCATATCTGAAAATAAAACTGTGGTTTGCAGAACACAAGAGTCCTGATCCTATCAATAATGTGGAGCTTATATAATCTGTATAAGTACCTGCACTCTGCATAGCAACGATCAGTAATCCCTACCATGTTGGTGATTCCCACCAATCCTCTTTACTTGTAGCAATCACATCTACTTTACTTAAAAAAAAAGTTGCGTACATTTTACAAGGATAAGGTCTGTTAACAGACATTTGCTGTATGCACATAAAATATCTTTAGAGGCTTTTACATGGAGATACATGTGTAAGCTAGTGCAGAACAACTAGAGCAGATTCCCCATTTATATAAATGTTTATTGAATATGATAAAACTAAATTCAAAGCTAAATGTTGGCAAAATAAATCAAAGTTGGCTAAAGATAATAAGCAGAAGTAGATTTATATAAGCACCGGATAAATTCCTCTGTGACATCAATCCCAATCGCTATTTTATTCCCAAATCATACATACAATATCTCAGAAAATTTAGTACACCCCTCGCATTTTTGTAAATACTGTATTGTATCGTTTCATGAGACAGCAGTGAATATATGACTCTTTAATACAATGTAAAGTGGTCAGAGTTCAGTTTGTATAACAATGAAAATTTGTGTGCCCTCAAAATAACTCAGCACACAGCCGTCAATATCTAAACCACTGGCAACAAAAGTGAGTACACCCAGGGCCTCCATCAGAAATTTTGGGACACCATACAGCTGGAACGTCTGTCGTCCCAGAAGGACACTTCTTCTAAAGGTAATGCATAAGAAAGCCTGCAAACAGTTTGATGAAGACAAGCAATCTAAGGACATGAATTCCTGGACCCATACACTGTGTTTGACGAGACCAAGATGAACTTATTTGGTTCCGATGGTCTCAAGCGTGTGTGACAGCATCCAGATGAAGAGTACAAAGACAAGTGAGTCTTGCCTACAGTAAAGCATGGTGGTGGGAGTGTCATGGTTTGGTGCTTCATGTGTGCTACTGGCTATGAGGAACTACAGTTCATTGAGGGAACCATGAATGCCAACATGTACTGTGATATACTGAAGCAGAGCATGATCCCCTCCATTCAGAAACTGGGCCGCAGGGCAGTATTCCAACATGATAATGACCCCAAACACACCTCCAAGATGACCACTGCCGACCAAGCACCTATCCAGACCAAAACAGTATTGCGCATCTGTGGGGCATCCTCAAACAGAAGATGGAGGTGTGCAAGGTCTCTAACATCTACCAGCTCCGTGATGTCATCATGGAGGAGTGGAAAAGGATTTCAGTGGCTGCAACCTGTGAAGCTCTAGTGAACTCCATGCCCAAGAGAGTTAAGGCAGTAATGGAAAACAATGGTAGCCACACAAAATATTGATGCTTTGGGCACAATTTGTCAATTTTCACTTAGGGGTGCATCACTTTTGTTATCAGCCAGTTTAGACACTGATGGCTGTGTGTTGAGTTATTTTGAGGGAGCACCAAATTTACACTGTTATACAAGCTGTAGACTGACTAATTTACATTGCATCAAAGTGTCATATCTTCATGGTTGTCCCTCTAAAAGATATACAGTGAAGGAAATAATTATTTAAGCCCTTGCTGATTGTGTAAGTTTGCCATTGACAAAGACATAAACAGTTATAATTTTAAGGGTAGGTTAATTTTAACATTGAGAGATAGAATATCCAAAATAAAATCCAGAACTTAAGATTGTATAAATTATATAAATTTATTTGCATTTTGCTGAGAGAAATAAGTATTTGATCTGGCTCCTACAGACCAATTAAATGCTCCTAATCAACATGTTACCTGCATTAAAGAAAGCTGTCTTAAATAGTCACCTTTATAAAAGACTCCTGTCCACAGACTCAATTAATCAGTCAGACTCAAACCTCTACAACATGGGAAAGACCAAAGAGCTTTCTAAGGATGTCAGGGAGAAGATCATAGACCTGCACAAAGCCTGAATGGACTACAAAACCATAAGTAAGATGCTGGGTGAGAAGGAGACAACTGTTGGTGCAATAGAAAGAAAATTGAAGAAATACAAAATGACTGTCAATCGACATCGATCTGGGGCACCATGCAAATCTCACCCTGTGGGGTATTCTTGATCATGAGGAAGGTGAGAGATCAGCCTAAAATTACATGGGGGAACTTGTTAATGATCTCAAGGCAGCTAGAACCACCAATCACTAAGAAATCCATTGGTAACACATTACGCCATAATGGTTTAAAATCCTGCAGTGCCCGCAAGGTCCCCCTGCTCAAGAAGGCACATGTTCAGGCCCTCTTAAGTTTGCCAATGAACACCTGGATGATTCTGTGAATGATTGGGAGAAGGTGCTGTAGTCAGATGAGACAAAAATTGAGCTCTTTGGTATTAACTCAGCTCGCTATGTTTGGAGGAAGAGAAATGCTGCCTATGACCCAAAGAACACTGTTCCCACTGTCAAGCATGGAGGTGGTAACATAATGTTTTGCGGGTGGTTCTCTGCTAAGGGCACAGGACTACTTCACCGCATCAGTGGGAGAATGGATGGAGCCATGTACCGTAAAATCCTGAGTGACAACCTCCTTCCCTCTTCCAGACATTAAAAATGGGTTGTGACTGGGTCTTCCAGCAAGACAAGGACACAAAACACACAGCCAAGGCAACAAAGGAGTTGCTCAAAGAGAAGCACGGTAAGGTCATGGAGTGGCCTAGTCAGTCTCCAGACCTTAATCTCATAGAAAACTTATGGAGGGAGTTGAAGCTCCGAGTTGCCAAGTGACTGCCTCAAAATCTTAATGATTTAGAGATGATCTGCAAAGAGGAGTGGACCAAAATTCCTCTTGGCATGTGTGCAAACCTCATCATCGACTACAAAAAACGTCTGACTGCTGTGCTTGCCAACAAAGCTTTTGCCACCAAGTATTAAGTCTTGTTTGTCAGATGGATCAAATAGTTATTTCTCACTGCAAAATGTAAAAAAAATGATATAATTTATACAATGGATTTCTCTGGATTTTATTTTTGATATTCTATCTCTTAATGTTAACATTAACTCACCCTTAAAATTATAGACTGTTCATGCCTTTTTCAGTGGGCAAACTTACACAATCATCAAGGGATCAAATAATTATTTCCTTTACTGTATTACAATATTTACAAAAATGTGAGGGGTGTACAAACTTTTGTGTGATACTGTAAATCCGGGAAGCTGAGATCAATGATGCTGTTTGTCAGTACCCTCCTATCAAAGGGCTACATTAGCTCTAGCTGCATCTGTGTTTGCAGGATTGATATGGACTAAGTCTTCCTAGAAAGTCATTTTTATCATCATTCTAAAAAATCTTCACTGACTATCATTTAGGTGATACAGGGAGGCATAGAGATTTGCAAAGAGGAGTATGACTAGGATTGTGTTTAAAGAGATTTATGAAATTAAAGAGGTTTTCTGTTTTTTCTCTAAAAAATATATACTAAGCTCCTGGTGACCCCCCCCCCCCCTCAAAAAAAAAAGAAAAAAAAAAACAGCCACCCCCTCCCTCACGCCTCCAGTCTTCTGTTTATATTCTTCTACTTCTGAACAGGGGCTGAATATGTGCAGCCACTGATTGGCTGCACCAGTTACCTGCCACGTCCCTGACATCAACATTCAGAAGTGAAAAGCTACAGACAGTGATATAAGCAGAGGCACTGCTCCACCCAAGCATTGATGATGACCCTGTTCAGAAGCAGAATATAAACCAAGTCGTCTTTAAAAGTGTTGTCTCACTACAGACATTGATGGCATATTGCTAGGACATACCATCAATGTCTGATAGGTTCAGGTCCTATCATCTCGATGACATGCACCTATCTCCTAAATGAGTCCTGAAACCTCTCCATTCTGAATGGAACGGTGGTCGAGAATCTCCCATAGACATTAATGGGAGTTCCAAATACAGCCGAGAGGTGATGCTGCTCAGCTAAACTGTAGTCTGTAGTGAGACCACAAACCCTTTAATTCTATCATTCATGTGATTGTTGACATTATGGGGCGACATGTATGAAAGGGTTTTTCACTCTTTTCTGGTGTACAATGCACCTAACTGAGCAGTCTACGATGTCTAATGCACCTAATGAATGTGTTAGGCGCATTGTTCGGAAGACTTGACACTTTTTAATGCGCCTAACATGAAGGGGTGTTCTGGGGGTGTTCTGGGGGCATTATGGAGGTGTGTCACACCACATTCATATGATTAGACACATATATGAATGTGGTTTGGCAAAACTAGGCACATTACTGCTCGGACAGGCAGACCTATGTGAATGTGGTCTGCCTGAGCCTGAGAAGTCGAAGTGAAGCTAGATTTGCTGTAAGAGGCAAAAATGTCCCTTATTTCTCAACTTACACCAGTACATTAATAAAAAGTAATTTCAGATAATTATCAAACTATATAAAATTTAATTATTATTAATGAAAAATGTGATCATATAAATTAATATAAAACATAATATCCCCAAACTATAGAAATCTCTCCTATAAAATGTATTTAAAATTCATAGAATCTTAAACTAATTTTACATTAAATAATCCATTGATTATGTTGTTCAGATTTTTATATTTTTAATTTTTACTACATTAAATTTGAAATTTAGTTTTGCTACTCTCGCCCTTTATTTTGTATATAGCAAGAGCCAGCACTGCACAGGTATGGCCGGGACCTGTGGTCCTCCAAGCAGAATCAGTACCATAGTTTCTATTCACTGACATACTATTCTAATGATTTTTCTCTTATTTCCAGCCTATCTATAGCCTTTATTACTTATGCGCCTAAGTTTCGTAATGCGCCTAACACATAGACAAGGCACGTCGAACTTTACACACCATTTATGGATGCACAAAAAACACTTTCATACATCAGGCGCATTATACACTGAAAATGAGACTCGACTATTAACTTCGATGTGCCTAGTTTCATACATTATATGAACAAAAACTTTGAGGTTCTTAGTTCACACGTTTTGATCAAAATATGCTTAAGCCATCCGCCGACTACAACGGGACCTCAGTACGGATGGTCCTATACTATTCCTACCTCTCACTTGGGTCGAGTTGAGACCTCTCATTGAGTCATCAAACTTCTATAATCCAGAGAGAAAAAAGGCACCAGCTATATAAGCAGACCGCACTGATCTAGTAACCTGTGCAGGTGGGCGAGGTGCAGAAGACCAAAAATGGAGGCATCCACTCCTCCTGTATAAGTTAAAAGCAATACTTGCCAATTGCAACGTATAGTTCTGCACAAAAAAAAAAACATTTCTGAAAAACACTGTGAACACAGGTGTACACTGACATGGCTGTGGTAAATATGCACACACTCCAATATCAGTAGTACACCAACGGCAAAAAGAGCTATAAACAACAGGGAAACCTACAAAAGCGTTAGTGCTATCTACAATATATAAAAAAAACTTTGAGGTTCTTAGTTCACATGTTTTGATCAAAATATGTTTAAGCCATCCGTCGACTAAAACGGGACCTCAGTACGGATGGTCCTATACTATTCCTACCTCCTATACTATTCCTACCTCTCGACCCAAGTGAGTATAGGACCATCCGTACTGAGGTCCCGTTGTAGTCGGCAGATGGCTTAAACATATTTTGATCAAAACGTGTGAACTAAGAACCTCAAAGTTTTTTTCATATATTGTAGATAGCATTAACGCTTTTGTAGGTTTCCCTGTTGTTTATAGTTTCATACATGTCTCCCTAAGTACGTTATTTTTGGCAGTACATTCCCAGGTCACATGGGGAATGTGCTGGTGCCAAAAAAAATAATTTTACGCCTGAATAATATATGGGATCAGCTGACGGACAAGAGTTTGCTCGTTTATCAGCAGTACCTTTTACAATATTAGGCATATGTTTCATGTAAAACCAATAATGTCCATTAAAAGGCCTTATCAGCCGATTGCCGTGAATAATAGAAAGCCAATAACGCAGCAATTGAGAAAGCCAATTATCTGAGCAACATAACAAAGCAAGTGTTAATGTTTACCGTGTTACCATAGAAGAAGAGTAGAATCGCGAACCTTTGAGCACTGAGTAATTGATGTGACTTTCGAGAGAACTAGCCCCCTTCGACATGAGATACAAGAAATTAAATTCACAGGCTTTATACACCAAGACAGACCTTCAAGATCTTAGAATCTAAACATAACAAAAGCAATATAGCAAACAAGTCATTTACAACAGGTCAAACAATTAACATCGAAACTTTAGATACAGAGGTCAGAATCTCCGTCATCTCACACCATCACGTTAATTGTGGCCATCACATTCCTATAGTTGTCAAACTATATGTGAACTGTGATGCCACAATTACACGATGGCTGTAGATAAGACGGCAGATTACGACCCTCGTCATGCTCCATTTCCAAAGTAATTGTTTGACCTTGTAAAGACTTGTTGCTATATTGCATTTGTTATTTTAGAATTCTAGATCCTTTGAAGGTCCAGTCTGTGTGTATAAAAACCTGAATTTTCAATTTCTTGTATATCATCATGTCTGAAAGGGACTAGTTCACCAAATGCTCACCATAAAACCATATTACTCAGTTAGCCTAATAAAAGAAGTCCAATAACAGCCTAGATTGTCTAACCTTTATGATACAAACAAAGCAAAGAAGAAGTACTCCAAATAATCTGATAGACTTTAGATGTCTGGGCCTTTGAGCAGGATGGATTATAAACAAGCTGATAGGATATATCCAGAGATCCAAGCCTCTCCCATGAAACATGGCCAGCCACCATCTGTATATAGGGCAGGAGCAGCTCCTTACATGCTCCCCCACCATCCAGCGTGCATAGGCTTCTGTAAACTAATTTCAGGTAATCAAACTAAACTCAGATTTGTGTGCTCTTTTCTACATCCCCCAAAGACTGGTGGTTCATGTATTTCTTGAAAAGTATTAATGATTTATGGGCAGATTTTACAAGAAAGCTGTGAGAGAATCATGTTAAACAAATCTGCACTTCAGAGGGAAAACTCCAGATCTCAAGGAAAAGTTGGAGCTATAAATCATATACAATTTACACTTATTAATTAATATTAATGTAATAATAATAAGCTGCATTAATAATAAATGTGATACATTGTTATTCTTATTATAAACAATAAATATAAGAAACAGATGGGCACATTTACTATGGCTGTCTAAAAGTGTAAACTTAGACTAGGCAGTCTAAGGATTTGCCAAGTTTATCACAGTGCCTCATGCTGTTTGATCATTTTGATGTATCTACAAACTTGTCTAGTTTTTTACACCAACTTTTATTTGACTTATTTTTTACCAATATTCTATGCCAGAATCTATGCAGACTGGGGCAGATTTATTAATACTGTCTAATAGAGTAAACTTAGACTAAACAGTATTAAAATGGGACAGATTTATTTAGTGTGTCCCATATCTGCTGCATGTTTAAATTGTGTAGTCTGAGTTTACACCATTAACTTGCTTAGTTTGTGCCATCAATTGCGCTAACATTTTGGCTCATTTTTTTGGCCCATGGCATTACTTTAAGCCACGCCCGACTACCCATGAAGCCATGCCCACTTTTGTAAAGCCACACCTCTTTTGTCAGACCATATGTCTGAAATACATATAAATATGGTGTAAAACATGTACACCAGTATTTTGGCAGGAATTGCGATAGAATTCTGACACAATCACCATAACAAATGTGCCCCAATATTACATTTATGACACACCCTTTCTTGTGAAGCCACACCCACTGTCAGCTAGGCTAAAGCCCTTGACAGAAGAGCGGCAAAAGAGTCTAAATCGAATTATAATGTTCAACAATATTGCATTACATAATTCTAGCACAACCTCTATAATGTTTCCCAGTGAGTTTTACTTGTGTTCATGAATGGCAGACCCATATTTTTATTTCATACTAATAGAAAGCCTTGCTGCTTGTAGTTTGTTGAACAGTGTGCTGGAAAAATTCTGTCACCAAGATAAACCGCTTTTAACCCTTGGAAGGTGTGATTAATTGATTTTTTATGATACCGCGCATTTTTCTGCATTTCCCTCACCACATTCCAAGAGTCATAACTTTTTTATTCTTTTGTTTACTTTGCTGTGTGAGTCTTGTTTTTCTACATTTTTGTGTCATTGTTGAATATGTAAACATTTTCTTTTACACCATTTAACTTGGGTTGTAAAAAAGAAGGGAATATTTTGTTCTTCTTTTACCACTTGTATAACCATATACGTTCTTGTAGAAGATATTTAATTATGTATTATTGTTCATTACTGCCAGCGCATGTAAAATACTACAGGTGTATCAAATTTTGTTTTAAGAAAGCCCTGGGGACCTTTGTTTGGCCCAGGACTGTCTCTTAAACCCAACAGCCCAGTGACTTTTTTCACCTAACCTGATGTTAAGGGGCAAAGGAAGCCCCGTCCACTGTTAAAAAACTTCTGATTTTAGCACAATGATGTCTAACCATTGCTATTAGATTAATTAGATAAAAAGGTTAAGTTACATACACACAAAAGAGGTTGTCCAACTTTATAGGTCTAAAACTTTTCTTGTTGCCCATAGCAACCAGTCAGGGTTCCCCTTTCATTTCTTCAGAGCACAATATGAAATGAAAGGGGAACTGTCAGGATACGTTCATCTGGGCAGCCTTCCACCGGTTTGATGCAACGACCTGTGAGGGTTAATAGGTCTGGCCTCAGACCACACCCTGGTAGAGTTGCTGCTCCTGAGCCAGGAGTGACAGCTCTGCAGCCTCTTCCAACTGAGGGTGTGTTTCTCAGGACCAATAGGAGGGCCCGGATGCCGCACCAATCAGCTGCAGGGGGCGGTGTCCGGGCAGACCTTTTAAACCTCCTCAGTTCCTCCAGGCTTTGCCTGTCAAAGGTTTCCCTTTGTGTTTCCCTGTGCTTCTTTGTATTGTGTTCCTTGTAGGACCTCGGCTTGCCTTTAGACTATGTTTTGTCCTCCGTTTTTGTACCACGTTACCTCTTGTGTTTGACCCTTGGCTTGTTTCCCGTTTACTCTGATGGTTTCTGATTGTGGCTTTGACATTCCCGACCGTTACTGAACCGGACTGTTTGACATTGAGTTTCCCTGGTGGCCCTGCACTTAGCAGCGTAGGGGCTGTCGTCCAGTTGGGGTCTGCCTCCTAGGGCAGCACGCCAAGTAGGCAGGGACAGTGGGTTAGGTGGCAGACAGGACCCACTGCACCTCCTCTGACGTGACAGGACCCCTGATTGGTTGCTATGGGCAACAAGAAAAGTCTTAGCCCTAGACAGTTTTCATACATATCCCCCTAAGTGTATTAAATAATACAAGAAAAAGTTTTCCTTAATCCAGTTTTAAGGTTCTAGTGGTGTCTTAATCTTTTTTCTACTTCCAGTACTCTGAAATGGCACATGACCACTGCAGCCAAGCAATGAGCTCAGTGAACAGGTGCCATACCATTGACATCTAGAACAAGGCAGTATCCCCTATGTCTAGAGGAAAGAAGGTTTCTACATTGACATATAAAGGGATTATTTACTGTAAGAGCAGTGAGACTGTGGAACTCTCTGCCAGAGGAACTTGTCATGGTGAATTCAATAACAGAGCTCAAAAAGGGTCTGGATGTATTTCTAGAGTGTAATAGTATAACAAATTCTAGTGACCAGGATTTTGGAGTAGGTCAGGGGCGATCCAGGGATATATTCTGATAGATTGGAGTCTGGAAGGAATTTAGGACAATTGGCTTCTGGGGCATTTTGCCTTCCTCTGGATTAAGACTATAGCATAATAGGCTGAACTGGATGGATGTCTGTCTTTTTTAGACCTTGCAAACTATATACCTGGAAGTGATCATTGGCGCCACTGGTTTTAATTTTTCTATTTTCCAGTCAATCATTGGTAGGGAGTCCTATACACGACCATGTTCTGGTTGGCCAGACTCCAGTAGAAACAGATTGGGAATCTATGCTCTACACTATTACCCTCACATACACTGAACTAAGAAAGTTAGAATTCCCTTCTACTATCATATAATGCCAGAATATATTATTTTGTTTTCAAGAGTGACCCACAGCAAATCACCTTGCATGAAGAAATACATCTATATAAACCTGTCACCCAAACATCTTTTATGCTATGTCATTTACTGGGTTGTATATTTACTGGAGGGAAGCTTCACCTGCATGACATTGCCCTTATGGTTTCACATGCCAGTCATAGTTAAAACATTGCTGATTGTGCAATTGTTCCCCTTGTCCAGAATTACAGCTACGTTAATTTGTGCATTCAGCAGACTATTGGTTCCATCACAAGCCCTTGCAAAGGGCACACAAAGGCAAAGAAAATTAGCATTTTGTTGTATTCTGTTTTTCTTAAAGATCTGAGCAAGCAAATCTGATGTGAAGGTGGGGGAGGTCAAGGGACAAAAGATGTGTAACTGTTTCCTACTTTGACTTGAGAATGAAAAGTAAAAAGGTCCCATGCTGAGCACAAGCCTGTCTTCAGGCTGCTTTAGGAAAAGATTTGATCTTCAATACTTCAAAGAACCATAAGGTACAACATTTCAAAGACAGGATGGAAAGTTGATGATTGTGTATGGAAGCTCTTCAAGACATTTCCAGTCGTTATATTTTATATAAGCCCTATTATATTCTCCTGTATTAATATAGCAAAGCAATTCCAAAAGTAATTGTTATTGAGGCTGTTAATAGCTTTTTCCGGGGACATATTCCCAAATTTATAGAGAAGCGTGGGGGGAATCGAAATGACTGAATACCCCCAAAGGCTTTTTGGAAAACCCTATTGCCAAGGGTTTTTAACAACAAAAAGACCATAAAAAAAGCTTAAGGGGGTTTTGCCAAAAAAGAAAAAATGCGTGGGAAGCTTGCAAATTAAATAAAAAACATTTTCCCCTTCTTTATTATTAGAATTTCTCACCGTTTGGTTTTAGCTGCTCCTTTAGTGATCCATTGTTTAAACTCATCCCGGGCAAGTCCTCGTTGGCAACATGCTCGACATCCCTCACCCCTCAGGCGCTAGATGCAAACCCCAGGGCGTCGTTTACTCCCTCTCCGTACCCCTTTTAATTTCAAACGTGCAAATAAAAAAAAAAAACCCTAAAAGGTATGTGCATTTTTTAAAGAGAAAAAAAACCAGGTTTGGTTCCTCGGGGATTTAAAAACCAAGGAACCCCCCTTGTGCTGGAGGCAAAAAACTTTAACTCTCAGCTACTCAAAATTCTTTACATAAACTGCCCTTTCTTTGATACAAAGAAAAAGATGTGATGCCCTTTCTGCTGGGTTACAGAAAAGAAATTCAAACAAAACACACGCCCCCTTCTGGCCCCCGAGGGAGCTGGAAAGGGGTATGAAATGAATTGTGGCAAAACCCCTTTAAATAGAACATCAAATGTATGTTTATGAATATAAAAAAGAGAAATGTTCAACAGAAGACCCAAAAGAAAAAAAATGTAAGGAGTGTGTGGCTTTCCCGTCCATTTCTCGGCACTTGTTTATACCCTTTCTTCCAATCTTTCATAGAAGACAGGTAACTGGCCATTCCCAAAAAATTAAATTAGCCACGGGTGCAGCGAATTAGTGATAAACAGCATCAACTTAAATTTATACAAAGGCTATTTTTCCTTATAAAAACCCCCCTTATCAAGGCTCACTTATTTTCCTTATCTATAACCCTATTTTTATCAAACTCAGCTCCTCTCCTATTTTTTTTAAATATATTAAAAAACATTTTCTCCTTAAAAAAACCAAATTACCCACAAGTCAGTTTCCCTTTCAAAATTGTATAACACAAAAAGCTTATGTTTTCTTCTATCTATCACCCATTTATAAGAGAGCCTTTTTATTCATTAAATTAAAAAAGTGTTTTTTTGTAATAAACCCATTATTCAAGGTCGTTCTCTCCCAATAATATAAACCCTTTATATACAGAGCTCAATTTTTCTTTATTAACCTATATTCCGAGTCAAATCCTTCCCTTATCATAAAACCATATTCACAGAGCTCAGCCCCCCCTTTTTAATAACCCTATTTAAACACAGGCTAGCTTCTCTCCTCTAATATAACCCCCAAATTTTTCACAGAGTCAGCTTTTCTCCTCTATAAAAATTTAACCCTAATACACAGAGCCCCTTTTCTTATATAAACCCTATAAATCACAGGGGTCCCTTCTCTACTTATCATATAACCCCATATATCAAAGGCCATCGTCTTCCTTATCAAATAGCCCAAATCACAGAGCTGCTTTTTTTCCTCTATCTATAACCCCCTTTTTTACAGAGTCAGCTCCTTCCCCTATTATATAACCCTATATTCACAGACTCCTTTTCCTTATTTTAACCCATAACCCACAACCAGCTTCTCCCCCTGTCAAAAAAACCGATATATCACAAGTTATGTTCTTTCCCTTATCTACACCCTATATAAAGAGTCACTCCTCTCCCCCTACAATAACCCTAAATAAAAAAATCACTTCTCTCCTTAAATAACCTTAATCAAAGAGCTCAGTTCTCTCCCTCTACAATAACCCCATAAACAAGCTCATTTTCTCCTCTTTATAACCCTATTTAAAAACAGATCGCCTCTCCCTTTTATAATAAACCCCTTTTATCACGAGCTCACTTTTCTCCTTATCATATAACCCTAATATCCGAGCTCACTTTCCCCTCTTTTTTAAACCCCAAATATCACAGAGCCCCGCTTCTCTCCCTTTTTAACCCATTTTCACGAGCTCACTTCTTCCTCTAAAAACCTTGTTCAAGAGTCATTAATTTCCTTTTAGAAATTGCTTTTTAGATGGTAGATACACACATTAAAAGGCTCTTTTTGTTTTTGTCTAGAAGGTTTTTGGTGTTTTTCCCCTTGGCCCCCAAAAAACTTTTTCCGGTTTTTTGGGGGGAAAAAAAAGGGGTGTTTATTTGTTGAACTGCTATCAGTGACCCCAGGGTTGACATCCCATGCCTTTACCCCCCCCGTGGTTTTACTCTATCAAAAAAAGGTTGTTTTTTTAAAAGTGTGAGTAAAAATCTTGGTGGGGTGAAGTGGTTCATTCAATAGGTTCCAGGTTTTGTTCCTTTTTTCTTTTTATTTATTTGCACTGTTTTATTAATTACTAAGGAGCACAGGATTAAAATGACAGCACCTAGAGCAGGGTTCCCCAACTCCAGTCCCCCAGGACCACCAAAGGTCATGTTTTCGCATCTCCCACGAAAGCCTGCAATAATTATATCACCTGTACAATGCTAATGAAAACCAGAAAACATGACCTGTTGGTGGTCCCTGAGGACTGGAGTTGGGGACCTCTGACCTAGAGTTTAACACTCAGCAGTGAGAGTGTGTGATTACTAGGCAGGGAAGAGACTGACAGTAGCTGTCAAAAGGAAGGGGAGGTTGAGCATTGCGACCAAAAGAGGAGCTCGTATGGTCGTATCTCCTGGAGACAAGCTGTACACTATGGATCACTAAAGCAGCAACTAAAACAAAAATGTTACAGAATTTTTAATGATGATGAATGGTGAAAATGTTTATTATTTACTTTGCAAGCTTCCCACATCAATTTTACTTCATAGCGAAACCCCTTTAGCAATAATTATGGAACCTACTATCCTCTAGGTAGTCCGTGCATTAATTTAAGTTCCTTTACCGAATAATTGAAACATTCAGAAGGCCTATTTGGTTTGCGGCACTTTTGTAGACATAGACTATCGTGGAAAGAGCAGTGACACCCCCTCAACCACCCCACCTCCTGCTGCCCTGCATAATAACTATAGTATGTGCTCTGAAAGTAGAACACACTGATCTTTGTCCCTTCTATTTAAACATACAAAAATATTAATGCTTTACAAAATGCCACAATATTGCACAGATTGCATAATCTTGCATCAGAAAACATACTCCATGCACAGTATATTTGAGAAATTTTGCAGGTCGTTTCCTCTTTCTGGAAAATGTATGCAACTGAGTACACTAGTTCCTAACACCCAATAATCCAGCAGGCAGAATAGTTATCTCTGTCTTTCTCTGCTCACTGATCAAAAGCAGCGTCCCTGCTCCAGCGCATCCTTTAATGTCTTTTCTTGATTTTTAAGAGAACAAATAACAAAGCATCCTATCAATTATTCACCAGTAAAGCTCTTCTGTCTTATGGAAGGGTTATTTTTGCTTGCCAGTGTAGAATGGCTATGTGCTTGTAAGTACTGACTACAAAAATAACTCATATCTCACACATAATCAAATTTAGCATCTCAAGCACAATCTGGTTGTAGACATGTGCACTTAACCCTACCTACAGTCATTGCCAGCTAGGTATTAACAAGCAAGTAAATCAATCCCCGGTCACTTTACTGACTTAGGCTTTTGCCCGTCTTAATTTGTAATGCAAGAAAGGAATAAAATGTGCATGTGCCTTCATGTTACTTCTATGAACTCTACAGGACATTGCATGTTCAGATGATTAAATAATTATTTATCAAGTGTGCTTAGACAGGTTTGTTTCTTTCTACATTATAATATGCGCCTTTTCTATGAAGTGCAAATTTTTTGGGCTATGTAAATATAAATTTATGAGAAAAAAGTGGTGTGCTTTATTGCATAGATAGATGGCAAGTCTGTGATTAAAGTTAAAAGCCTGTTTTCACAAGGTTAAGCTGTATCAACCAGAGGTGCAGAAGTACAAAGCGGATAGGGTGGTAAAAGTAGAGTCAGACTGGGATGCCTAGGGCCCACCAGTGGAATTTAATTCTGGGGGCCCATCAGTGGAGTTGATTCTGGGGTCAACACTACAGCTGCTGTACATGCCCTTTGTACTCTGCCTCTTGCTTTTTGTCTCTTTCTCTCTGTCTTATTGCATCTCCCAAGGAGGTATATATAGTTTAAAAGAAACTTCGGTCTGCCATGCTCGGGGCCCCACCTGGGTTTTCCCTGATCCCCTGTGAGCCAGTCCAATCCTGGGTAAACGTATGTCTACAACTTTTGGAGATAGAAAGAGGAATTAAAAATGTGGTAAGTTTTTGCCCAACATGCCTCCATTACAGAGGGCCTAGCCTCATGTATTTTAAGGCAGAAAAGGGTTAATGTAAAATGTAAGAGGAGGCATCAAGGAGGAGATTGATGGGTAAATAAGGCTGGGAGATAAGATGGGAGGGCTTGTTCTATGACTGAGGTTGGCAACAGTTTGCACACCTGCCTGCCCTCTTTTTTGTTTGTTTTGTTCTTGTTGTTTTACCAGCAGTGTCGAACTGGGGTGCTTGGGGCCAACCATTGAAGTTGATTCTTAAGGCGCACCAGTGGAGTTTATTTCTGGGGTCCTCCAGTGAAGTTGGTTCTTAGATCCCACCAGTGGAATTGATTTCTGGGGCCCACCAGTGGTGCTGATTCTTGGGTCCCATCAGTAGAGTTGATTTCTGAGGTCCACCAGTGGAGTTGGTTTCTGGGGCCCACCAGTGGGGTTTAATCTTATGGTCCACCCTACAGCTCCTGTACATGTCTGCACATAACTCTTGCATTAGGACCCAAGGGCACTTGGGTCCTAAGAACTTAAGAGGTATTAAAATTAGGGAGAGCTACTTTTGGCTAATCTTATGTGGACAAATGGCTCCAGTAAGGGCACCAGGCCAAGAAGATATGGGGTCCCCGGCTCAGTATCTTACAGCTAAGGGCAGACCGTGCCGGCCTGGCAGTAAGAAGTGTTTGGTGTTTTAACCTCAGGGACTCCTCGCCATGTTATTACAGTAGCATGGCGTAGGGGGACCAAACGACCCATAAAACTGATGTGGGTACCCTTTGGGTACCTGAACAACAGTTTTACAAATTATGACCTACACAGCATCAATGCAACATTTTAATGGCATAGGTCCATAGAGGTGACACTTCCAGTGAGACTCTAGAGGCATCCGATACTCAAATACTGAAAATACAGAGTGCTTACATAACAATGCCAGCCAGTGTAATGACAGATAGAGTGCCAATAACTAGAGTCAGCCACAGTGCCCCATTAAGTCAACAAAGCTGCATAGGTGAAGGCTAAAGGAGGACAATACAGGTGGCAAAAACACACATCGGGATTGCACAGGTATGCTTTAATGGAGAAAGCGTAATTCCATTTGAGTCAAACATTAAAATGCAGAAATGAACAAAGCAAAAGGGCCTTCTCTCTTCATACTCCACACTGAAATAACTGACTGAGCCGGAAGAGAAGTAAAACAATAAAAACTCTGCACATAAACTCTCCCTGGAGTCTGTAACCCAGAGGAATTTAATGATGGCGAGAAGATATTGTAAGAGTGATCTGGAATTTAGCTCTAGTGTTTAAAAATTAATATACTCTCTTAATACAGATTAAGACCACACATAAAGTGTTTCATACTATAGACATTAATATACTGCATAAATCAACTCAGAAGTGATTATTCTATTACTGAAAGTTCATAGATGATTACTTTCCTAATGGAAGTATTAAGTCGCTAAGGTCCACATTTTAGTACAGAACAAATCTGCTGCTCTTAGTCGGTTATTTACTAAAATAATGAACTTGTGTTTCTGAGTGCATAGTTAGCCAAACAGACATTTGGGGCACAACAGGATATTGTATTCCAGTTAAATTAAACCAAATTTCCTTTAAGGTGCCCATTCACATTAAGTGGAACTTTGCCAAACTTGCTGATTTTAGTGTATCTGGGGGTCTTCCAGCTCTCCTTGATAGTATATGCTTCCCCGGGAGCATTTAGAGCACATAGGACTTCATGTATGAAAACTGTCTAGGTCTAAGACTTTCATTATCTCCCACAGCAACCAATCAGAGTGTCCCTTTCATTTCATATAATGCTCTGAAAAAATAAGAGGTGTGCTCTAATTCCTGCTTACCCCACCCACATAGAGTGAATGACAATTTGATCTGTACACACACTGATACAGGAAAAGCTGTCAATCCCTTATATGGGCGGGTTCTGTCTCTCTTAAGGAGTTCTATCAGAATTTACCCTGCTTTTTGCTCATAAATGACGTTCCAAATCATATAAACCTATATATCACTGAGCTCAGATTCTCTCCCTCTATCACATACTGCTCTAAGATAGGGCAGCATACACCACCAGACTAGTGTGCTTTGAAGGGGTTGTCTCACTACAAGGATTGCTTTTTATGTTAAAGATCTTGCAAAAACAAGTCACTTCGCAATATGTGTCCATCAACAGTTTCCTACCTATTCCTAGATATCTCCTCTTGTATGGGCTGCATCAACTCCTCAGGTCAGTATAGCTACAGACCTGTTCAATCTCTCCTGATAGGCTATCAGCACTGGTCGCTATAGCTACAGACCTGGAGTCCTCAGCTGCTCGTCACTGCAGGCCTACAGGCCTGAATTAAAAAATGAAACCAGGAAAACAGTACCGCCATGCTTGACAGTGGGGATGGTGTTCTTTGGGACATAGGAAGCATTTCTTTTCCTACAAACATAGTGAGTTGAGTTTATGCCAAAAAGCTCAATTTTTGTCTCATCTGACAACAGCACCTTCTCCCAATCACTCACAGAATCATCCAGGTGTTCATTGGCAAACTTCAGATGGGCCTGCACATGTGCCACTGCAGGATTTTAAATCATTACGGTGTAATTTGTTACCAATGGTTTACCAGCTGCCTTGAGATCAATAACAAGTTCCCCCATGTGGTTTTAGGTTACTCTCTCACCTTCTTCATGATATCCTCAAGAATACCACATGAGGTTAGATTTCGCATGTTGCCCCAGATCAATGTCGATTGACAAACATTTTGTATTTCTTCCATTTTCTTACTATTGCACCAACATTTGTCTCTTTCTCACCCAGCATCTTATTTATGGTTTTGTAGCCCATTCCAGCTTTGTGCAGGTCTATGATATTGTCCCTGACATCCTTAGAAAGCTCTTTGGTCTTGCCCATGTTGTAGAGGTTAGAGTCTCACTGATTAATTGAGTCTTTAGACAGCAGTCGTTTATAAAGGGACTATTTAAGAAAGGTGTCTTTAATGCAGGTAACGAGGTGATTAGGAGCATCTAACTGGTCTGTAGGAGCCAGAACTCTTAATGGTTTCTCTCAGCAAAATGCAAATAAAGTTATATAATTTACACAATGTGATTTTCTGGATTTTATTTTGGATATTCTATCTCTCAATGTTAAGATTAACCTACCCTTAAAATCATAGACTGTATATGTATTTGTCAGTGGGCAAACTTACACAATCAGCAATATATATATATATATAAATTATTTTATATTATATATATATATACTACTATATATAATATATAATATTTATAATAATTATTATATATATACAATATTTCTCACTATTACGTATATATATATATATATGTATATACATAGTGAAGGAAATAATTATTTGATCCCTTACTGATTTTGTAAGTCTGCCCACTGACAAAGACATGAACAGTCTACAATTTTAAAGGTAGGTTAATGTGGTTTCACACGCACATATATATTTATATTTATTTAGTTGAAACTAGAGGTTTACATATGATATATAAAAAGACACATATGCATGTTTTTATCAATGTCTGACATGAAATCAGAATAAACCTTACCCGTTTTAGGTCAATTAGGATTACCAAAATTATTTATATTTGCCAAATGCCAGAATAATGAGAGAGAGATAGTTTTTAAGGCATTTTTATTACTTTCTGCAAAGTCAAAGGATTGCTATGCCATTAAACAATTTGGGACAGCCCATATGATGATGTCATCTCTTTGGAAACTTCTGATAGGTTTATTTACAACATCTGAGTTAATTAGAGACACACGTGTGAATGTATTTTAAAGAACACCAGCAACACATTGATTCTATGTGTAACATCATGGGAGAGTGTTAAGAAATCAGCCAAGATATCAGGAAGAGAATTGTGGACTTGCACAGGCCTGGTTAATCCTTGGGTGCAATTTTCAGATACCTGAAGGTGCCCCTTTCATCTGTACAAACAATTATATGCAAGTACAAACAAGATGGGAATGTCCAGCCATCATACTGCTCAGGAAGGAGACGGATTCTATGTCTCAGAGACGAACATGCTTTGGTCCAACATGTGCATATCAACCCAAGGACCTTTTGAAGATGCTGGAAGAAGCTAGTAAGATCATGTCATTATCCATAGTGAAACGAGTACTATATCAACATGGGCTGAAAGGCCACTTTGCCAGGAAGAAGTCATTACTTCAAAAGAAACATATAAAAGACAGATTATTGTTTGCAAATGCAAACAGGAAAAAAGACCTACATTTTTGGAGACATATCCTGTGGTGTAACAAAACTAAAATTGAACTGTTTTTTTTCCATAAATACCATTGTAATGTTTGGATGAAAAAGGGAGAAGCTTGGAAGCCTAATAACACCTTCCCAACTGTGAAACATGTGGGTATCAGCATCATGTTGTGGGGTTGTTTTGCTGCAGGAGGGACTGGTGCACTTCACAAAATAGATAGCATCATGAAGAAAGAATATTATGTGGCAATACTGAAGCAACATCTTAAGACATCAGTCAGGAAGTTAACTTGGGTAAAAATAGGTCTTCCAAATGGACAATGACCCAAATCATGCTGCCAAACTGGTTACAAAGTGGCTTAAGGATAACCAAGTCAATGTTTTTGGAGTGGCCATCACAAAGCCTTGATCTCAATCCTATTGAAAAGTTATTTGCAAAGTTGAAAATGCAGGTGTGAGCAAGGCAACCTACAAATATGGCTCAGTTATACCAGTTCTGGTATAACTGAATGGGCCAAAATTCCTACCAACTATTGTGAGAAGCTTGTGGAAGGATATCCAAAACGTTTGACCCAAGTCATATAGTTTAAGGGCAATGCTACCTGCTACCAAATACTAATGACATGTATGTAAACTCTTGACTTTGCAGAAAGTAATAAAAATGCCTTAAAAAATTATCTCTTTCATTATTCTGGTATTTGGCAAATGTAAATAATTTTGGTTCCTAATTGACCTAAAGCGGGTAAGGTTCACTTTGATTTCACTTCAGATAGTGAGAAAAACCTGCATATGTGTCTGGTTTCAAACTAATATATATATATATATATATATATATATATATATATATATATATATTATATATATATATATATATATATATATATATATATATAAAAAAAACATTTATGACTCCAACTCATCTTCTTCTCTTTGGAGTCTCAAACCATTCAGAAAGTTTAATGATTTTCTATAGTATATATTTGTGTATGTGTATTGTAGTTATAGTTGTGAAACAGCCACTACACTAACCTCCAAAAACTACAATGAAATTTGGCACCTCATATCCTCTGTCTGGAGCACCAAGCAAGGCACCTATCATTCTGATCTTTGGCACTTCCTGTAGTGGAACCAAGACCTCTCAGCCATTTTGGGTATTTATAATTAAAGTGTCATAAAGGTCTCAGACAGGGAATACCGCTCTAAGATATACTGTGGCCCTTTGGAGAGGTACAATATGACAATGTAGACCTTGTACCAGAAAATGTTGTGCAACCCTGATCTAAATAATAGTGAAAAAAGATTATAACAACAGCAGTTTAGTCACATTAACATATATTTACCATTGATATGGCTTATCAGGGCAGCAGACCAGATTGTAAAAATATGTGAAAATGTAACATTGTTTGCAGATGGAGACAGGTGGCATTATAAAGCTATAATAAACAATAGGCAAAGTGAAGCATTATTTTCAATAGGAAACACTGTTTCCCTGTCACATAAGAACTACTGTGTACTCAGCTTTCAAGCATCAATCTTGTGAAATAAAATAAAAATACTTCCTCACTGAGAATTGGGTAAATGTGTTTTTGCAGATGAAAAAGATTCTGATCACATATTTTGTGATGTGATCTCAGACTTCCCACTAAATCAAAGCATTCCCGTCTAATAGTGTCTACTATTTCTCCTTTACTAAACTGTTATATATCTACTGCAAAAGATCCCCATGATGATGTTAGTTCAGATCATTAGACCCACAGCTGTACTGGAACTTGTGGCTGTAATATAGGCACATGAATGCACCCCTATAAGGGTATGTTCACATGGTGTTTTTGAATACATTTTTGGATAAGTTTTCAAAAACGTATTGAAAAGCGCTGAGTAAAACGCATCCATAGACATACCCAAAGTTCTAAATAGGACGCACCATATAGTTCTAAATAGGGCGTCTGCTGCTTCCAGCGGATCAAGAATTGGCATGTCAATTCTTCGAACGGATCCGAAAGACGCATCACAAAGACACATGTAAAACACGCATCGGCAATCACTGATGTGTGGTTTACATTGAAAGCAATGTAAAACACACTGCACATTGTCAGATATGTGTTTGGGTCCATTTAGGGTCCGAAACACGGATCCAAACATGCATCCAAGAAACACTGTGTGAACATACCCTTATGCTCATCTGAAATTAGGCTTAGGGTGTGTTCAAATATGTGTTAAATACGTATTTGGGTACATTGTACGTGCCAAAATACAAACTGCAATACATATTTAACAATGTTCAATACATTTATTTCAATGTAAAATGTTTTACATATGTTTTTGCATTGCGTTAAACGGATGCATTCAAAGAATTGACACGTCGATTCTTGATCCATTTAACGCATTGAAAAAGCAATAGTAACTATAGCCATACGTTTCTGCAGTCCAGAAAACGTATCCAAATACGTACCACACTTTGTATCCAAGACGCATCTGCACATACCCTTAGGTGTTAAACAGGTTATGACATGATGCGAATAGAGCAAAATCACTAGGAAATAAGATTGGCCTTAGCTCCCAAACAATATAGGAGCAAATAACATCTTTCTCCCCCAATCGCGACATGACACGATCATGTTACTCTATTGAGACAGGGATCATAATTCTGCATCCTTTATAACTCAACCCCCTAAATGTGGCAGAATAATCTTACATTAGATAGTATTTCACTAAATGAGAGTCACTGTTTTAAAAACACCATGTTACACCTACTGCAAGGCCTGAGCGGGTAATGTATGACACAAGTGTCTTGCAGTAGGCTTGAAGGTTTATTCAGAATGTGCTAAATCTGTTAATTTTGTTATTTTGTACCTGTAGTCATTCAACTAGAATATGGATTGTCTAAAATACGTAAGCAGATTGTTGCCTGTTCATCTAATTATTTTAGAGAAGATGAAGATTACTGCGATAGCTTAGTTACGAAAAAAATACCAAACACATGTTTAAATAATGTATCCAATCAAGCACGTAACAACTGGAGATGAGAGCATTTCTCAAAAATTTGTTTCGGACGAATCGTGTTAAAAAACAGCTATTTCCTGGTAGCAAAGATCCTGTATGGTGTTGCATGTGCCATGCAGAAATATGCATAGGAAGTATGGTTTGGTATTGAAACAATACTGTGATTTAGTAGGACACGCAGATGACAGGCGCCGCTCTTGGAATCGCTTCACACTTCACTTCTCTGGGCAGTTACAGGGGCAAAACTGACCAAATAACTGAAGTGGGAAAAAAGCCTGACAGGGTAATGTCAGTGCCAGCTAGAAAGAACTGAACAGAGGGCCAAGATCCCACTAAAGTGTCGAAGAGCGCACTCTTTTTACACCGTCATCAGATGGTTCCACAGATTATGACAGAACCTGTTTTGTTAAATTCTGATACATGTAGAGCCCCCACCCCCACCCTGAAACAGTGGAAAGGGTGTCAGCAGTAATTTTGTCTAAAAAAAACCTTTGAAATACAGCTTGTGTTTTGTCATCCATTGCAGGCAGGTTATTATTTTGGGATATTGTTCTCTGGGCCAAACAGTAAATTTGTGACACTTATTTGTCTAAAAAAACCTATTTAGATACAGTTTGTGTTTTTGTCATATACACACATCTCCAATACAGGCAGGTTGTTATTTTGGGATATTGTTCTCTGGGACAAACAGTACATTTGTGACACTTATTTGACTAAAAAAAAAACTTTAAAAAACAGCTTGTGTTTTTGTCATATACACACATCTACATTACATGCAGGTTAATATTTTGGGATATTGTTCTCTGCGCCAAAGAGTTACTTTTTTCACTTATAAAGTGAAACACCTTTTAATTACAGCCTGTGTATTTGTCATATACACACATCTACATTAAACAGAGTTTGTTTTATTGTAAATTTTTGATCAAACAGTATGTCAGACAGAGAGGTGGCAGGCCCTTGACATGGGAGTGGCAGTGGCACAAATGTTCCCAGAGCAAGCACAGGTCGCAGCACACATCACAGCAGGGGTCACTCGGTGAGGCCAGAGCTAACGGTGTCATCAAGCAGTCGTGTGTTGACCACCAAGCCAACGGTTCTTCAGTGGTTGACTAGGTCATCCACTTCCTCCCACATCATATCTGAAAACCCTAGCCAAGAGTCGGTGAGTTCGTCAGACACAACCCTTAGTTGGTATGGCACAGGAGCAGGTCGGGGGCCCTCACCTGTCCTCAACCCGCCTCTGTCCCGTTCAGTTCCCTCACCCAGAGAACTACTATGTGCTGTGGGATCTGCGCCACAATACAGCAAGGATGAATTATTTGAGGACAGTGAGCAGCTAGTGGGCAGCAAAGAGGTGGGGCAGAGTAGGCGGGCAAGTAGTGATGAGAAGAGTGGCATGGGAGGTTATGTTCCGAGCGGTCAGGCTCTATACACCGAGACCGTTGAGGAGGACAGCAGTGACGGGCAAACACTAATCGATGACAATGTAACCTTTTGTAAACTCACAATAAAATTAGCAAGAAGAAATGAATATTTGAAACAAGATTTTTGTGCATAGGTCATAGACTATTGCTTTCTTTTACTGCAGCATGAACCCTAGATCAGCACAAATGACCTTTCAGACACACAATAAAATAAGCAAGAAGAAATTAGTATTTCAAACAGGATTTTTGTGAAAAGGAAATTGACTATCGCTGTCTTTTACAGCAGCATGAGCCCAAAAGCAGCACAAATGATCTTTCGGACACTCAATAAAATTAGCAAGAAGAAAACAGTTTTTGAAACAAGATTTTTTTCATCAGTCATTGAATATCACTGTCTTTTACAGCAGCATGACCACAAAAGCAGCAAAAAAGACCTTTCACACATTCAATAAAACTACCAAGAATAAAATAGTACGTGAATAAAGCTTTTTTTCAATACAGTCATTACTATTGATGTCTTTTACAGTGACCTGACCCCAAAACTACCAAAAATGCCCTTTTGCCAGAATAAAATTTGCAAGAAGAAATGAGTATTTGAACCAATACTTTAGTGAATAAGACATTGACAATCGCTGTCTTTTACAGCAACATGACCCCAAAACCAGCACAAATATCTCAGAATAAAATTATCAAGAAGAAATGACTATTTCAAACAAGATTTTTTTCAATGCTATTGCTGCTGTTGCTGCTACGGCTACTTGCCATTCTACTGTTGTCACGTTGCTGACGTTGTTCCACCGTGACATTAGAACGTGAAGAAGACACAACATATGTCTCCAGTTGGTCAATGACCACTGTCTCAAATTCCTACTGTCAATTTGTGTTGGTGGATAGAAAGTGCTCATGTTTGTCTTTTAATGTGGATCACGGAGGGTGGGCACCCAGTAACTGCTGTTCATTTTGATTGCTTTGATGCGTGTGAAATAAGAAATGAGTATGTGAAATAAGCTTTTTTTTCAATACGACCTTTACTATTGGTGCCTTTTACAGTGGCATGACCCCTAAAACCAACAAAAATTATCTTATGGACACTGCAAATAAAATTTGCAGGAAGAGATGAGTATTTGAAACAAGATTTGTGAATAGGACGTTGACTATCGCTGTCTTTTATACCCCTGCAATGACCATAAAATGCAAGAACAGATTGCCTTTATGTTACTATGTTCAGAATAAACAAATTGCAAAAGAATAAAATTAAGATAATAGTTTGCAAGATTTTTATGAATAGGACATTGACTATCGCTGTCTTTTACAGCAGCATGACCCCTAAACCACCAGAAATGCCCATTATGGACACTCAGAATTAAATCAGCAAGAAGAAATGACTATTTCAAACAAGATATTTTCCAATGCTGCTGCTGCTGCAAGGCTACTTGCTATTCTACTGCTGTCACATTACTGATGATGTTCCACCATGATATTAGAACATTCAGAAGACGCAACAGATTTCTCCAGTTGGTCAATGAGCACTGTTTCAAATTCCTGCATTCTACTGTCAATTTGTGTGGGTGGAAGGAAATTGCTGACTTTTGATTTATAACGTGGATCAAAAAGGGTGGCCACCCAATAGCTGCTGTTCATTTTGATTGCCTAGATGAGTGTAAAATAATAAATGCGTATGTGAAATAAGCTTTTTTTCAATAGGACCTTTACTATTGCTGTCTTTTACAGCATTATGACCACAAAAGCAGCATAAATGCCCTTATGGACCTTCAGAATACAATTCGCAAGAAGAAATGAGTATATGAACCAATATTTAGTGAATAGGACATTGACTATCGCTGTCTTTTACAGCATCCCCAAAAAAAAAACACACAATGCCCTTAGGCCCATCAGAATAAAATTTGCAAAAAGAAATTATTTTTGAAACAAGATTTTAGGAAAAAAGGGCATTGACTAGGGTTGTCTTTTACAGCAGCATCCCTCAAAACCACACAGATCCCCCTATGGCCACAAATAAAATTTTTCAAAAAATTAGTTTTAAACCAATATTTTTAATGGAATTTGACTATCGTTGTTTTTAAGCTCATGCCCACAAAACCATAAAAATGCCTTAAAGGCTATGAATAAAATTAGAAAGAAAAAATTATTTTTAAAACAAGTTTTAGTAAATGGACTTGATACGTTGTCTTTTACAGCAGCATAACCCAAACCGCCAGTGCCTTATAAACCATCAAAAAAAAATTTTGCAAAAGAAATGAGTTTTTTGAACCAATACTTTATGAATAGGACATTGACTTCGCTGTCTTTTACTGCACATGCCCCCAAAACCGCAAAAAATGCCGTTTTGAAACCAGAAAAAAAATTGCAAGAAAAATGATATTTAAACCCAAATATTTTAGTGAATGGACATTGATATCCTGTTTTTTACAGCGCATCCCACAAATCCCGCAAAGATCCCTTATGGACATGAATAAAATTTTCAAAAATAAATTGTATTAAAAAAAATATTTTAATGACTGGGGACATTGATTTTTCGCTGTTTTTACGCAGCTGACCCCAAAACCAGCATTTTTTGCCCTTATGCCCTCAAATAAAATTTCCCAAAAGAAAGGATATTTGAAAAATTTTTTAGTGAATAGGAATTGACTACGCTGCTTTTACAAGCAAAAACCACAAAACCCGCACAAATCCCCTTTTGGACCATAGAATAAATTCACAAGAAAAGTATTTTTGAAACAAATTTTTGTTAATAGGACCTTGTCTATCGCTGTCTTCACAGCGCAGACCACAAAACCAGATAAATGCTTTAGGGCATCAGAATAAAGTTGCAAGAAGAAATCATTTAATTGGCCCAATATTTTAGTAATAGGAATTGACTATTGGTTTTTTTAACAGATGCCCACAAAAACCAACACAGATGCCCTTTAGCCATCAGAATAAAATTTTGAAAGAAAATTGAATTTTTGAACTAAATTTTAGTGAACGGGACATTGACTATCGCTGTTTTTACAGCAGCATGCCCCCAAAACACATAAATACCCTTTAACTTCAGAAAAAAAATTTCAAAAAAATGAGTATTTTAAACCATGATTTTAGAAAAAATGGACATTGGCTTCGCGTCTTTTACCCCGCTGCCCCAAAAACCACCACAAATCCCCTTATGGAACTCAGAAAAAAATTAGAAAAAAGAAATACTATTTCAAACGGATTTTTTCATTGCTGTTTGCTATGTGGTACGCTAATTGCAATTTCACTGTTGCACTTTGCTGACTTTGTTCCACCATACATTAGAACATGAAAAGAGCAACATATGTTCCAATTGGTCAATGAGCACTGTCTAAAATTTCTGCATTCTCGGTCAATTTGTGTTGTGGAAGGAAAGGTCATTTTTTGTCTTGAACGGGGATAAAGGGGAGGGTGGCCACCATTTAACTGGTTATTTTGACTTCCTTAAGCTGTAGAAAGAAAGAGTTATGAAATAAACTTTTTTTCAATACAACCTTTTCTATTGGTGTCTTTTTCAGTGGCAACCCCCAAAAAAACCCAAAAAAAAACTTATGGACACTGCAAATGAAATTTGAGAAAAAAAAATAAGTATTTGAAAAAAAATTTTGTGAATAGGCATTGATATTGCGTTTTTACAGCAGCATGAAAACCCAAACCCTACAAATGCCCCTATGGACCATAGAAAAATTTGCAAGAAGAAATTGGGATTTGAAAACAAGTTTTCATGAATAAACATTATATCGCGGTCTTTTACAGCAGAATGACCATACAACCAGCATAAATGACCTTACGAACATTTAAAATTCGCAAGAAGAAATGAGTATTTGAAACAAGATATTAGTGAATAGGACATTGACTATCACTGTCTTTTGCAGCATGACCCCAAAACCAGGCAAGATGCCCTTATGGACACCCAGAATAAAATTAGTAAGAAGAAATGAATATTTTTTTCAATGCTGATGCTGCTGTTATGGCTACTTGCCATTCTACGGCTCCTTGCGAGTCCGTCAGTGAGCACTGTCTCAAATTCCTGCATTCTGCTTTCAATTTGTGTGGGTGGAAGGAAATTGCTGACTTTTGATTTGCAACTTGGATCAATGAGGGTATCTGCTGTTCATTTTGATTGCCTTGATGCATGTGAAATAAGAAATGAGTATGTAAAATAAGCTTTTTTTCAATACGACCTTTACTATTGGTGTCTTTTACAGTGACATGACCCCAAAACCAACAAAAATGCTCTCTAGGACACTCAGAATAAAATTCGCAAGAGGAAATGAGTCTTTGAAACAAGATTTTTGTGACTAGGACCTTGACTATCGCTGTGTTTTACAGTAGCATGACCACAACAGCAGCAAAAAAGACCTTTCGTACACTCAATAAAATTAGCAAGAATAAAATGCTATGTGAAATAGCTTTTTTTCAATACGACTGTTACTAATGGTGTCTTTTACAGTGACCTCACTTCAAAACCAGCAAAAATGCCCTTATGGACACTCCCAATAAAATTTTCACGAAGAAATGCAGACTGTTGACTTTGAGGCCCAGATGACGCTGCAACGGTGACACTAAGGCCGAAGCAAGGTGCGAATGCCGGAAGTGTGAGCTAAGACCTTGAGCCTTCCTCAGGAGACAGTCAAGACCTGGGTAGTGAATGAGAAATTTATGCCAATATGAATGCGCTTGCCCCTCCATATAAAATTTGAAAAGACTTAAGTAGCATGGATATCATCACATTATGCCAGAAACTCATCGGGAATGGGCTCAAAGAGCTTAGGTACCTTTCCATGAGTGCAAACGAAGTGAGCTTCACTTGGAAACGCTGGCTGATGCTCCAGTTTCACCCAGGTGCCCTTCTTATTGGCTTCCTTTTCTCTTCCTCTCATTTTCCTTGACGCGCTGGAGGAAACTATCTCTGTTCTTGGGGTGGCGAATGTGCTCCATACGGATGTTGATTCTTTTGGCAAGGATTTTATCCTTGATCTGCTTGTTCACAATTATAGCCCCAGCATGCAGTGTAACATTGTAGATCCTGCCAGTCTTGCCATGATAGCATTTATATGGCATACCTTTTTGTATGGTGTCCATACCCTTAATGTATTCATTGTTGTCCTTCTTGTAGATGCGCATATATGTTGACAAAACTTGGCAGAACTTCATGTTAAAGGAAGGGTCTGGAGAACATATACCGGGTTCCACGCCTTTTGTCTCTTGTGTTTGTCATTTTCGCACCTTAAAAATGGCGAGTCCAGACGAAAGAGAGGAACCAGCTTCCTTCTCCTCCTCCTAGGGCATCAGCGATTGGGCATCAGAAAAGACAAAATTATCCTCTTGATCTTTTGAAATGCCTTATGACCCCAACCGCATTGTGTCATCAAAGAGGTCTTCGGAATATGGATTATCCAATGGGGTATGTTTGCTTCAGTTTGGACTGATGATGACAATATTTGTGGCCATGACTGAGAGGAAGAGGAGTTAAAACTGCTGGAGGAAGGGTGTGTTAACCACTGAAGAACAGATTGGCGCCGCTCTTCAGAAATGAGACGCACAGGGAACCAATCGAGTGATGACAGGCCATGTTCAAAAATATAAATATTAAAAAGGTCAAGATCTTTTCACAGTCTCTTATTGAAGAACTGTCCTCCAAAGACAACAAATCACAAGTGTTCTTAAACCCTATTAATTCCAACTGGCAACTAGGATTAGGATTTTACAGTAGCCTGACCCCAAAATCAGCAGAAAAGACATTATGGACACTCTTATGAGTATGTGAAACAAGATTTATTTGAATAGAACCTTGACTATTTCTGTCTTTTACAGCAGCATGACCCCAAAAACTGCAAAAATGACTTTCTTGACACTCTACAAAATTAGCATGAATAAAATAATTTTTTTAAACTTGATTTTTTGGAATAGGACCTTGACTATTGCTGTCTTTTACAGCAGCATGACCCCAAACCCATTGACACTGCTTAAAATTTTCAAGAAGAAATGAGTATTTGGAATAAATTTTTTTTCAATAAGATCTTTACTATTGGTGTCTTTTACAGTTGCCTTACCTCAAAACAAGCAAAATGACCTTTTGGACACTCTGAATACAATTAGCAATAAGAAATGAGTATTTTGAATAAAGTTTTACAATAGGACCATTTTTTTTTTCCAATGAGGAATGTGTAGTTCACATTGTGAAGTAGGCCTGCTACAGTTTACTAATCGGTGACCTCGGCAACCGGGGCAACAAAATCATCAAAGATCCACGCTTGATTCATGGATTCATTTTGATTAAAGTCAAACGAACCACATTCTCAGGGGAAAGCGGATACGTTTGTCTGTTATCACCCCGCCAGCAGTGCTGAAAGTGCGTTCAGAGATAACGCTAGCTGCTGGGCAGAATAACACTTCTATGGCGTGCCGAGCAAGCTCAGGCCATTCATCCAGTTTGGAAACCCAGAAGTTGATTGTTTCCGGACCAAGTCCAAAAACATCGGTGTTGAGACGCATAGTCATGGACAATGGTCTTAAGGCGCTCTCTGTTTGTCTTAATTCTGCCCTGCCTTGTAGGTGTTGGTGAGGAGGTAAACGATTGCCACATGTCACCCATTAGGCTTCTACCACACTGCCTGCTGCTGCTGCTACTTTCCGCTCTACTGCTGGCACGCTGCTGATGTTGTTCCACCATAACATTAGAACGTGAAGAAGACACAACAGATGTCTCGAGTTGATCAATGAGCACTTTGTCAAATTCCTGCATTCTAGCGTCTACCGTGTTTGGGTGGAAGGAATTTGCTGACTTTCAATTTCAACGTGGATCAAGGAGGGTGGCCACCCAGTAACTGCTGTTCATTTTGATTGCCTTGATGCGTGGCTCATGTTGCAGGTAATGTAGCATCCACACACTCATGTGTGAGATCCAGTCAGGATTTCCCAAGCCTTGGGGTCGAGGGACACTAAACAGATCTTCCTCCTCTTCCTCCTCCTCCTCAAATCTGTGCCAACCTCTTACCACTGCAAGGACATCGGTACCGTTGGTGTCCAGCCATGCCTCATCCTCCTCCTCCTCCGCTTGCTCATCCTCAGCATCACCACAGCCCTGGCTAGCCTCATACGCTTTACTCTGAGAGCTGAAGTGTGGCCCTGCACCAACCCTGGACCCTGAACCACCGCCTAAAAGAGATATATAAAGTTGGGATACAGTCGGGCCTTCTAGATCCAATGGCGAGTAAGGCTCTGTGCCTGCATCTGTGTCCGCCTCCTCCTCCATCACTGCTGGGACCTGCTGCATAAGAGTGTCTAACACTTGTTCCAGTAGAAATTACCATAATGTTATGTAAAAGGGATTGTCCTGATTGAAAATTTTTGGGTTTGGGTTTAAAAACTGGCAAGGATGATGCAGGAAACTTTCACCTGCCCCACTTCTTGGCTCAACACCCCGAGGTCCGCACCACTGTTGTCAGGGCTGGAAACTTATACACATAATGGGATTACTGCTGCCACAATCCTGGAGATGTGGGGGTGGAAAAAACAGCGTGTTGCCAGTCAACAAAGAGACAATTACGGAGAGGCCAAGATGACGCTGCAACCAGCCCGTCAGGCCCAAAAAAGGGTGCAAACGCCCAAAAGTGTGGCCAGAACCCCGAGCCTTTCCCAGCAGGGATTCAAGACCCAGGTAGCACTTTAGAAATTTTTTGCAGACCAGGTTCATGACGTGTGCCAGGAAGGAAGTGCACAATTACCGATCTTAAGGGCAGCAAGGAGATTTTCCGTGTCCACACCACCTTTCCTGGCGCCCGGGTTTTTCACCAAGCCACGGGGCGGTCTCATTGCGCAGAGCCCTCCAAAGCTCTTGACCTGGTTTTTGACGGTCTCCAAGAAACCCTTAATTTCAACTGGCCTGGTTTCTCTTGGCGCGTGATGCACCCGTGGACTGAAAATCTGGAACCTGCCCATCCCGCAGTGTGAAAGGTATCTGCCGACCTGAGGAACCCCCATCATACTGAGACCTGTCATCCCCCAATTCACCCCGTCTGTGCTTCTAGTCCTGGTCTGTTTTTAGATGGACTTTGGTGGACACAGAGCATCTAACACCGGAGATTTTTTCAGTCACGGGGCTGGCCAGGGGAGGGACGACTTTTCCGCGGAAAATAAATGCCTGCTCAGCATCAGTATGTGGGGCTTCCAGGGCCAGACATGCGGAACCCAACTAGTGTCCACCATCTTCGGAAAGAACAACATTGCCAATGCCAAGAGCCTGAAATCTGACATTCAGGCAATTTTTGGCTTTAGATGCGTTGGGGTGAAACAATTTCTATGCTCGCCACACCTGGTACACAGAGGGCTGGCATTGTAGAGCTGGCCGCTTTATGGCGTCATGTCAAACGTGGAGAGGAGATAGTGGGTAGGATGTGTCTCTGGTGGAGGTGGTGGTGTTGGTGGTGGTAATCAGGTGACAGTTTCCATCCCGGCACAGGTGGGGTGTGTCTGGTGCTGTTTGCACATGCCAGACTCTCCAGGACAAGGTGCAGCAGGAGGGAACCGCTTGTCCTTGAAAGTGGACAATGAGGAGTAGGCGACAGAGGGATTACCACAGGAGTGGTAGGAAGCCCAGGTACCAGAGTTGCCTTTTTTCTCCTCCAAGTGATTCCTTCCACATCAAATCATACTTTCGATGCATGTGCCAATACATGTTTTGTGGTGGGTAAACTCTTTTGGATTCTTTCCACTACTGACGGTGTTAAGGCAAAATCATTCATAATGATGTCGGTCGCGAATCTGAGGCTTGATCGAAAAAAGGCCCAGGGCTTCACAGTGACCTGGACCTCTAACGATCGGTGAAAACCTAGTAATTTATGTGTTCCGCTTCCACCTACTGACCATGGCCTGGCGGAATAATGTCAGCGCGTTGTGCTGCCGGGCACTCTCACCTTTCGCTGAGCTGGACCCTCACCGGGCGACGACACTAACCCCCCATCATCTTCCTCCTTCCAGACTAAAGAGGCGCTCGCAAGCAGAATGCTGATGGAAAAGACCCATTTGAGATACACAACATCTTATCAACATCATCATTACAGTTGACTTCCTCGTCCTGCAGTCTACATCCTGAAGCTGCGGGCGTCGAATCTACAGGCGCTGCAAGGCGTGCTGATCACTCGGAGATTACTGCCGAACTGACCAGCTTGGCCTTCTCCTCTGACGGCATCAGTGACTGGCGTCAGAGCAGGGAACAAAATTATCCTCTTTGGCTTCTGAACTTTGAAATGTTTTACTGACCCGAACCGCATTGTTCAATCAAAGAGCACTTTCAAGAACAAGGATTTACATTGTGGCCGGTTACTGAGAGGACAAGGAGGAGAAACCACTGGAATGCCAGGTTTGTGTATAACCACCAAAAAAACAGATTGGCGACGCTCTCATTACTTAGAGTTCACATGGAACCGACCAATTAAATCCGATGACATCCTGATGGTCTGTCAAGTGAACGATATGCTCGCTTGTAGGGATGAAGTGATGAATTATCGACAAAAGTTAAATCGGCACATGTTTTTAGGCTTATCAGACTTTTCCCAAGACATGCGATAGTTTAGGTGAACAATCTTACAGATAATCTTTATACAATCGTCTCACCTTTTTCAGCGTTTCCTTTCATTTTGGGCGGCCAGGGGGTCCAATCAGCAACCGAGGGATAGCGAGGGTGTGAGGAGGATGTACGACGTCATGACTGCGTGGTGTATAGATCTCATTGGCATTCAAAAATATCACGTGACCTAAGTTTTATCTTATAGCAACTGCAGTTCCTGTTCGTAGCTCATTCTACTTTCTAGTCACTTCACTAACAGGGGACGTCCCTCTGCGTCTGAACCAATAGCTGATCTATACAGCCCAGAGAGCAAGTCTCTTTCTTTAATACACAAAATCCATGCACCTAGCGTGCAGCTTAGAATAGAAGTTAGATTAGAGAATTTCTACTCTTATTTAGTTAGAAAAAGTTTTTTAAAAGATATCTACTGGTGTGTCCAGGCCATAGTAGTGCGGAGTGGGGAGGGTTGGTTGTCAGGATGAGAGCTTTGAGAAAGGAAGGGAGATATTATGTAGCCCAGTGTTTTCTTTGACCTAGAATTAAAAAAAACAATAGTTTTTTACACACTATTTTTTGGCCAGCAGACCTCTGATAGCAGGTGAAATTGTCCCATTTGTTTATCAGGTCTATTGCACTCGCTGCGTGTCAGTTTTCCCGTAAACCGAGCATAACTTATCCCTATAACTTTTAAGTATTTTATTGAAGTCTGTGCAAAGAGCTCTACATGTACGCAAATTGTGTAATAATACATATTTCGTTAGGTAAATTGCGCTTCTGTTTTCAGAGGAGGCCAAGACACCTTAATTAATCCAAATAACATTTAGTACACATACGCTGTCCGTGGGCGTCAGTTTGCCGCAATGAGCTAACCTTGTACTCAAATTGGTGGTTTATACCATATTTTTTCCACCAGACCACGCATTTCACAGGTAGTTACGAAAGAAACAATTCTGTTTCTAATCTAGTTGTGGGCCGGTGGGAATTAGAAGTATTTAAAGAATATCTGTGAACTTCCATCTTTGCAGAACAGTTTCTCCATTAAAAAAACCAGTGAAAAACTCTCTACAACTTTTAAATTTTATCATTCTGAACATTGAGCGAACTACAGATGGTAAGCGAGTCACAGAGGGTGTAATGTGTGAACCTCTGGCAATCCGTAATTACCACCTCATCGACCCTGTTAAAATCAGGTCACACATGACTACACACAGAAACCGTTTTTTAAGATCAGGGTGCAACGACTGTCCAGCGTCACAACACCAATGATTTTTTGATTATGTTTTCCAACGCCAAATTGACTTCTGGTGTATCTAAAATGGATGAATGGCCCAGCACGTTCGCCACAGTAGGCCATAAAGTGTGATTGTCCTTTGTTTCTAAGTGGCATTTCCTACCACACAATTTGTTAACACTGGCTGAGAGGTCAAATTTGGAGGCATATGTTGCTGTCCAAAACCAGCTATAGGTTTATAAGGGCATTTTTTTATTGGTGATTTTGGGGTCTAGGCAAACTTTAAAAATGGATGCCAAGGGGGGGCAATTGGGCATATTCCCTGCCAGGGTCCGGAATGAAAAGTGTGCCCGGTGATATGTTAAACAATAGGAAAGAGTAATAGAGGGTGGGCACCCCATTTGATTTAGCTGCATGTTTTCCCGTGTCCTCTCTCACGCATCTGCTGTAATTGAGGCCCCTGCCAGCTGAACATCCCCCGTTGGGATGTTCTAGCTGTCCACCAAGCACCGCATATATGACAAGATTGTTTGTCCTGGTGCAAAAATTGCTAGGGGTCTCCTGGCAGTTCCCATGTTCCATTTCCAATAGCGGTGTCTTTTTGTGGGTGTGAAGGGTTCCCCATAGCTGCTGGTACCGCTGTACCTGCTGTGGCCTTGGTACGTTTTTTCGTGTGATTTTTAAAGCCCAAATTGTCTTGCCAAGAGGTATCACATATCCAGGTTATCTGTTGTGGATGTTTAATTTCCAGCTTCTCCTCCCCTGTTTGGGTGTAAGAATAGAAGGTGTTGTTGCACTCCACCATAGACTTAATGGTCATCGTCGATTATCATCTATCGGCTATTGGCATCATAATTTCAAAAATCAGTTATCTATAAGATAGAACAATAGTCAAACGCTACAATCCGCTCAACACTATTTCGCTTGTGAGTTGTCCAGAGCAGCTGTAAAGAGCGCTCTTGTCTCGATACCACTAGCCCCATGTCCTATCCCCCTCCTTGCTCCTTACCACCTCTATTTTTCACTCCATGTAGAACAGAAAAAATATTAAAAGGTCTAGAAAGAATTTGTTAACAGACGTTCTCTTATGTTGGAACTGTACAGCAATACAGCAAATCACAAGTGTTTCTTAAATCCCTATCAATTCCTCCAACTGGGCAACAAATAGAACAGAATTGTTTCTATTCAAATCTCTGGAAATGTGGTCTTATGGAAGAACAGTGTACACCAAATCAACAGTGTTCTTGCCTGTCTGTCCTTGTCATTTAAAACTGCCAATTAAGACAAGCAATAGACTTTTTTTTCTATGGAATATCAAAAAATGAGGTCTTTTTCTTGACTACTGACAACCATGAGTAAGAAAGTAGAATTTTTTTTCACAGGATAGCTATGAAATTAGGTGTTTGTGGAACAACATCTGACAACAATAAACATGTTCTTCCTTCAGACCTTGTTGTAACAGTTCCTGGTAGTGGATTCCACTGGAGACCACCGCAATCGATGGTGGAATCCAACACCATGGAGACCTGAATTCTAAGTAGTCCCGGTATTCACCAGAGCCTGCCAGGGCAAAGGCCGGGAACGGACTTGCTGCGGGGGTGGGGACAGGGATTCTAGCCAGGTCGCTTCCACTGGGCGGGACTTTGCTTGCGGTGTGGGCTGCCAAAGTGCAGCGAGGTACAGATAGCGACAGGCAGGCGTAGAAAAGTGGGGAATAAAATCGGCGATAGTAGTTTACAGAATCACAGGAAGCCTCTGTATGGGCACGCAGGCGCGACTGGCAGTCTTGGCCACTGCAACACGGTCTGACAGTTATTTCGCTGATTCCCAACCGTAGGCTAGGACATAAACGATATACCCCAGAAACTAAGGCAGGTTTGGTGGGAATAGCACTATACCTAGCTTGTCATACAGATGAATCACTCTGAGAACCTCAGTCACGGCTGACTGACATGGCTGCGGTGGGTTTTCCGAGGTCAGAGATACACAAGATTATCATCGAGGTAAACCACTCACGCAGTGTTAGGAGGAGGTCTCGGAAGATGTCATTCACAAGCTCCTTGAGACGAGCATCCGGCGTTACACAGTCCTAAAGGCATCATCCAGTACAGCTTCAAAGTGCCCGTTCATTGTGTTGAAGGCCCGCTTCCATTCCATCGTCCTTGGGCTGATTCGAACCCCAAATTTGAGGCCCCGTCTCATATCCCAGCTTGGAGAACATCTTATGCGCCCCACAAGCGGGTCCCAAGAGTTCTGTGATCAACGTCAGATTGGTACCGTTTATATTCACCATAATCTAATTCAGCCCCGGTAGTCTATGCAGGGGTCCGTAAGGAACTTTCCTACTTGACCTAAAAAGAACCCTGCACCCACTAGGAGGAGTAGCGAACTTTCGAAAGAACCCCTATCCCGGAATATTCTCGTTTGAGGATGGTACATCATGACAATGGCTTTGTGTCTCTGGGACACCAGATAATGTGGTATAGAACTCTGCCCCGATGATGACTGGTGCCGAGGCAAAAAGTCAATCGGGGCAGTTGTAAGGGACGATGAGGGGGAATACCCACAGCTTTTATGTTATTTTCAGGAGAGACACATTCGATCATCATATTTTCCAGATACTCGGGCGGGGCAGACCGGGCAGGACTCGGCTCGCGTAGGGGTCAAGGCGTGAGCAGGAAAGGCACCGTGCGAAGGCGCCACCAAATAACGCCCCCGGACAGTTGGGACCGGCCGACCAACTGAGTAGCTCTCCAAACATCCATTCCCAGCAAGGAAGTGGAGCCGCGCAGCCATGGAAATGATCCGAGTGAGGACCGCCGACGAGGAGCGAAGGCAACACGAAGAAGGAGATTTCTCTTTCCTTATGTAGCGCCCTCCCCGCGGATGTTGAGGTACAGTGGCTTGGTGGCAGGGGGGGGGGGGAAAACAGGATGGTGTCACTAACAGCTCCCCAGCTGATGAGAACGAGTCACGAGCGGTTATCCTTTCTCCAGAAGCGACCACACCGTAAGAACGATACTAATACACTATATACAGATGGTGATAAAGTTCCCTGAGCTGAGAGCCCGAAGTCCAGAAACTGCCGGGACATGTGAAAGAGATTCCAGCTTCGACACGACCTGGTACTGCAACAGCAGCTTGGAGAGCAGGAGTTTACACCTAGGAATGCCTCCTCCTCCACAGAACCATAGGTGCGGGAGTTTTCCCGAATGCTTGTGACAACTCTTCCCTCCGGGAAATGCTCCGTGGCTGCCACAAATAGAGCACAAGTTCCTTTGCCGACGCTGGGGGGTCCAACCTTGCTCTGTGAGGTGAGGCCCGATCAATCTGCATGAGCTCCTCGGGTGGGGTGTTGGCTACATGACGCAGGAGGCCACTGGAATACCGGTGCCAGGCGAGGAAAACCGGCGAGGTTGTGGCCTAGCTGACTCACTGTGCCGAAGTTCCTCCTCCTGTTCGATGTAAGATCACATCAATGGCGGGTAGCTAACCGGATTCAAGTCACTGAGGGAAGATGGATGTCTCTTGCGGCCGCTAAATGACGTCCTTAACCGTCGGCTTGAGAGCCCTTACCTTTAAGTTGGCACACAGAGCGGCCTCGTCCATGACAGCTCTGGAGGCCAAGTTGCGGAATTGCCAACCGCCGATTCACCTACCGACAGATCCTCCCTGGACGTAGGTTTACTGAAGGGCTGTCTCAGGGAGAATGGCACGGGCGTGGTTTCCTCAACTTACTGCGGAACTCACTGAGGAACGACTGTAATCCGCCGACACTGGAATCATTCCTGTCCCACAGAGGTGTAAACCCATGCCCAGGGCTGTCCCGAAGCAAGCTTACCACGAAAGCCGACTTTTTGGCATTTTCGGAGACAGGAAACAGATTGCCATCAGCTCCCACGTGTGCATAGAACACTAGTGATGAGGCCCCCAGCAGAAAGTTACGGGTCGTCCGTCGTACTTGGTCTGTGAGCGACAGCCGAGAGCTATGTGTGCCCCCCAGAGCCAGAGGAACAGTGGAAGCATGAACAACCACAGGAGAAGGCGAAGGTTGCTGCAGGGCGGTTGACGAGTTGCATGCAACTTGTGTGGACGAGCAGACTCAGGCTGCTGCCCTGTTAGACCTAGTTGCTGGTACTAGGGCAGGCGAACAACTGTCGACAGATCCGCCAGGGCTGGGTAGACGGCACCCGTTGGCGAGATCCATGGGCCGATCCCTACTGATAAGCGAAGCTAATATGTGTCGTCAGGCTCCCCTGGCTTCTATCATCACACAACATCTCCTAATGCTACACAGCGACCGCCCCCCTTCATGTCAACAAGTGGATACAGTACATCCCACCACGCGTAGATCCTTTCCTGATTTCGCGGCCGCAAAAGGTTTAGGGGGACTCGGTGCATTGTGACCCTTCTAGTCAAAGGTCGAATTGTCAGTGAAACAAGTCCACCCCCCTGCCTTTCTATGTTGGGAGCTGCCCGTAATGTGTCCTTTGTGCGTTTTCTATTCATCACGAGCTGATCATCCAGCGTTTTAAACAAATCAAGGTGTGGAAATCCCCATCTATATCCCTTTACTTACTACTCCACTGTTTAAAAGATCTAAAAAGATTTGCCTCCTAGAAAGTTTAATTCTTCCTCTCCCCTCCCTGTTGTATTGGGTTTGGGGACTCAATTTTCCTAGACTTGCATTTATTAACCTATCGCCTTCTAACTCTCACTCAATTGTCCAACAAAGCCTGCAGGCCTCATAAACATTTTCTCTCCTAGCATCAAATAAGCGCTTAACATGGTGGAAGCCTAAAGCTGCTTTTAGGTGAAGTAGGGTGCAGTCATTAAGAAAACTTTGTTTCATTAGGTAGTACAAATAGTTCTCCATATCAGGTCCATTCCATTGAGCTTTTGCAACAGTGTCAATACACACCTCTGTGTAACAGGATCTCGGATAGCACAACCTCCTATACAAGACCCCACTTTCTCTCAGTCTGATTTTGATTCCATCAGTATAAGAGTATGCCATGGTAGAGAAGTATCAATGAGCTCATAGTGGGAGTCTCATGTAACTTGCACGATGGAATCCTTACAGATGGCAGCAGAGAAACTCCGCGATTGCGTCAGTAGTCTTGGCTCTCTACGCCCAATTCAGGAGCTCTAACTCCCAGGCACTACAGACACAAACTAACTAAGCCATTCGGCTATCCTCCTGCTACTCAGCTGGACTTCCGGTCACCTCCTAGATCCCAGACTCTTAAGACCCAGGGCCAGCAAATCCTCACCTGTACCTCTGTTTGTACTTGTTCTCCCCAGCTCATTTCCAGCTCGTCTGCTGTGTCATGTTCTTGTTTCCTCTTCCATAATTATTGATCAGCTGCCACTGGGTGTAATCACTGGACCCCCAGATGACTACTGCTCTGAGCAGCAGCTTCCTCTATTTGATACATACTTAGTTGAGTTATAAATGGGACGCAATTCTTTCCATCTACCGACTAGATCCGGAGTCACTCATCTGAAGAACTCCCAGACACTCCGCCCCACTGCATCCCATTAGTATACTTTGCACTGTTTCAGAGGTCTTCTTACCCGGTATGTGCTCACCCATCGCCTGGCGGGTGGTCTTTTCTTTTTACGTCTGCGTGTTTGTGCAGTACGTATCACATAATTGTAGAATTAATACTCAGTTCAACAATATGTCTTTCATATCTCCGCACACATGTCCGCAAGAGAGCCAATTGCTCGTAACTGCCCCGCAGTTCCTGTTTCAGTTGCTTCTCTTTTTGCAGTCTCCTTCCTGTAGCGCTGCAGAGACATATCGCTATCCCCACATTTGTCTGCACCATCTGCTCAGGAGGAAGTATACTAGAGACACGATCTCAACCACAGCTGCTTGACAAGGGTATGCCAAACACTGTAAGTGCAACGTATTTGTTGCATTCAAGAGCGATACAGTGGTCCAATATCCGGAATCAAGAACCCCCACTGATGGAGGGGCGCTTCTCGCTTGCTGATCGTCTTATACCCCTTTCTAAGTCTAGCAAACTCCGTCACCTCCCCAGCTATACCTATGACAACTCCTAACTGACTCCCTATACTATAGCACAACCACCCAGTAAATCAGTTAACATGATTAGCTATCTACAATTCCTACTCATCACGAACACATATAAATCATAGCACTCGCGATAGATCATCTATACTATGCATCCCACCGCTGCCGGGGTACCAACACAAAATGCACACCAAGAGGGATACTTGATCTACTTAATATTAAAGTATTATAGATCAGGATGGCTAACATAATGGAAGACTAGACACGATAATGTTATCACGATAAAACAGGAAGGAGTTTATTTATACTTAGCTTCAGTGATGTAATGAGTTCAGTGAAGTAAATGGCCATAAGACGTTGTGTTTTTAATAGATGTGTTCTAGCTGACAAAGGTTTTTCAGGAGCCTGTGTCTGGGCTGACCCATTGATAGACTTGACTCCTTACGAAATAGTTGGAGCAGGGACTGATTCTCGATTCTGCTAAACGCACGATGGGGGGAATTTCCTTTTAACTCATATTCCTTGAACCAAAGGTTACAAAGGTCAAGCAGGAATAGAGTATAGTATGACATTTGACATATGAATAAACAAATGTAAACACACACAGCAAAATTCCTTGCAATTTTATAATTGTCAAGGACATACAAGTGAGTCCTAGATATCTCTATTGATAACCTGATCACATCGAAATGAGGCAATCAAAACATGTAATTCCCATTCTAAAAGGCGCGACAACATTCATGAACTTTAGTTTTGTCAGACCACAGGACAATGTCTCCCAAAATGTAGGTCTTTGTTCCTGTGTGCTTCTGCAACATTAACTGCTAGATTATTGTATTCTTTTGGAGTAATGGCCCCCCCCCCTTCTTCTTGGCAAATGGCCTTTAGCCTAGGTAGATACATACTGTCTCACTGTGGATAATAACACAATCTTACCACTTCTGCCAGCATCTCAACAAGGTCTTTTGCTTTTTTTTTTCTTTTTATTTATTTTTTTTTTTTTTTTTTTTTGGTGTTCTTCGGGTTGATTTTGCGCTTTCAACTAAAGCACGTTCTCAGACCTCTGAGAACACTGAACCTATCGCCTTCCTGAAGTGGTTTAAGGGTTGACATTCCTATCTCCGTTTGTACTTGTTATAGTTTGTTTGTAACAGGATGAACTTCACACCTTAGGCACTCTGTCATTGCGGACACAAGTATGACCTAGATTTGCATCGTTCCACAGTTCTCTTCCTGATACCTTGTTCCGATTTCTTTAACTTTCCCATGAAATGTCTTACACACAAGAATCAGTAGTGTTAGCTGTGGCATGCTTTAAAAAAAACATGCGTATCCACAGCTTGTTCTTAGTTAATCCGTCAGAATGTTGCCAATAAACCTATCCAGAAGCTTCCAAAAACATCATCATATGGGGCTGTCTCAAGCCTGGAGATTAAAGGCCATAGTAAACACCTAAGTGAATTACAAAGTTTTGAACTTTCGCAGAAAGTAATAGAAATGACCTTGTAAAAATTCTCTCTCTCATATATTGTGCATTTGTAGCAAATACGAGCGATATTAATCTTCTTTCTGGTAATCATCAATTGACTAAAACCTGACGTAAGTGTGTTTACTCTCTGATTTTCATACATCAGACGTATTGCGAGAGACAAAACAACATGCATATTCGTCTTTTTATAGTAGTTATTATGTAGCAAACTGTCAAATCAATCGTAGAAAAAGTGTAGAAGTGACAGTCGCATTTCTGCACATCCTTGCGTCGTTAAATGGGTTCATTACGCATCTACCGGGGTGTGGCTAATGTTCCCTCTAAGTACCGTATAACCTACGTCGATAGATACCATCATCGATAGACCCCGCATAGGTCTTTGGAGCATAGCATAATATAACTTCGCACACAAATCTAAAAAGTTCTGTGCTAGGCAACAATTTTGTGTGTAGCAACTTTACCACTCATTCATTATCTAAAGAACAGGCATGATGTTCCAAATGTACTACGAAATTAAGAACAAAAAGTTCTTAGTCGTGAAACAACACAGACCATATATATAGTTGCTCGTGACATAATATACACAACCCACAAACATACTTTAAGTCTCTACAGTAAACTAGACATCTCTTTCTCTGCTAATCAGACTTACTACAAATCTACACGAACTAGCGACACACTACACTAAATACAGATTACGACAACTATCAAAACAAATAACACTATAATAAATGCATATTAATCAAGTCCAGGTGTAATTAGCGCCTTTTGCTGCCATACGAGCACAGATACGCGTCTTACCCGCTAGCATACCATGAAATAAGGAAGCTATCCGTTGTTGCACACATGATTACACAACCGCACCATGGACACAAATCAGCTAGATTCTCTGCACCGCATACTAGTCAGAGATGCGCAACATACGTCTCTATCTAATGGAACACAACGGGACTAAAAACGTGCAGATCCATTCAGTAATTACACTGTTTGCGATAGACACTTACATATTGAGCGCAACCAAGTGAGTCTATACACACTTCGCGAACTCAAACACACACATGGGGGTCTAAAAATATAAGTAAAGTTCAAAACTCAACATTCCGGCTCAAATGGGTCACTGCCACTAGAGATGGTGCGGCGACTCCGATTCTAACTAAGTGGAATTCGTTTAGAATTTCAGGTGCAAAACTTCGGTTCTGAAACGAAGTCGAGACTTTGGGGAACTTCGGGTGAACGAAGTGTGCTTTTGACTGATAAAATGAGCTGCGAGCACATGCGTGTACCTGGAGTCTCTAGAACTCTGGAGGGAGCGAAGATGGCATACCTTGCGACGACTCGCAGTCCACAGAGAGATAGCACTGCCAATCAGGAGACCGTCTGTGACGAGTCAGATGGCACGGTCACCCGCCAGTGGGATGCCACTATATAAGGTCCTGTCGCGACATGGGAGCTCATCACCGCTCTCACTGTAACTGAATTAGGGAAGGTTTCTGCCAGCGCTGCGATATGATAGCTGATACTAAAGACTTATTTTATACAGCGATTTTTGGGGGTGTCTCATCTTTATCAGAACTGCTTCTCTTAACTTGTCTATTTTCTATTTTGTGGGGTAAATTGGATCTGAGTCCAGTGGTTGCGTCCAGTGACAGCTGCATATACAATTTTTTATTGCTATCTGCCTTCACGAGCACATGTAATATCCAAGGGAGATCTAGAACCCCTGTCCCTAGTTGTATTCATTTAAAAAAAACAGAGTTTTTACAATACAAATAACCATTTCAATTTTGGCTCGCTCATTTCTTTTGCGCAATTGTACATCCAGGGGTTAATTAAGCGTTGTTCTGCTGACTGTGGGTGACTAAAAGAAACAATATTTCACCGCCAAAAATGAAATTTTTTTCCGTAAGCATAATTCACAAGCGAAAGTTAATTAACAAGGGTTTACATCTTGTTGTGTAGCATAGACAACACGCCATTGTAACACAACGCTTCAAAGCTCGTAGTTTTTGGTTGCTCAATTCTTTGCGCAATTTACATCCAGGGGTTAATTAAGCGTTGTTCTGCTGCTGTGGTGACTAAAAGAAAATGTTTATTTCATCGCCAAAAAATACATTTATTCCCCTTTAGCTAATCACAAGCTAAGTGATAATAAAAAGTTATACTCTTGTTGAGTGTAGCGTATAAAACACACCGATATGATAACACGAAACAAAGCAATAGTTTTTGGGTTGCCTCAATTCTTTGCGCAATTACATCCCGGGTTAATTAAGCGTAGTTCTGCTGCTGGAGTGTGACTAAAAAAAAACGATTATTCAACCGCCAAAAAAGATATTTTTCCTGTAGCATAATCACAAGCAAGGTTAATTACAAGTTTTAAACGCTTGTTGTTGTAGCGAAGAAAACACGCCAATGTACACATGATAACAAAGCTTGTAGTTTTGGTTGCTAACAATTCTTTTGCGCAATTACATCCAGGGGTTAATTAAGCGTTGTTCTGCTGTTGTGGTGACTAAGAAAACGTTTACTTTCCACCGCCAAAAATAATTTTATCCTGTAGCATTAATTTCACAAGCGAATATAATACAAGTTTACCTATGTTGTTGAAGTGTAAAAAACACGCCATGTACACGCTACAAAGCTCGTAGTTTTTTTGGTTGCACAAATTAATCCAGTGGTTAATTAAGAGTTTGCAGCAGTTGTTCTCAGTAAAAGAAACTTTTTTTCACCGCACACAGAAGAAATTCTGTAGCATAATTCAAATCCGAAGGTTAATTAAGCCTGTTTGTGCTTTTTATATTCAGTAAAATACACAGATTTTTAAACGGCAACATACAAGTACAATTTTTCCCGCAATTTGTGAGCGCAATTATATCCACGGTTACCCAAGCTTCTTAATGGTTCATTTTGATCAAATACAGGGTGTGAAATGTTACACATACAGATAACTTCATCAAACAGTTTTCTGTACAATTTGGAACATACAGTATTCAGACATGAGAGGTGGCAGGCTCTTCACCTGCGAGTGTCAGTAGGCACAACATTTCCTGAACAGGCCCAGGTCGCAGCACAGCAATGGACCTCGCATCAGGGGACCACTCCGGTGATGCCACATACTGCCGCTGTCATCAATAGCGTTCAGCAACCCAATGGGGTTCTTGATTGGTTGGCTAGGTCATCCACTTCCTCCCATATGACATCTGAAACCCCAGCCAAGAGTCCGGTGGGAACGTCCAGACACAACCCTTAGTTTGGCATGGCCCCGGGAAGCGTGTCATCGGCCCTCACCCTGTCCTCAACCTCCTCAGTCCCATCCGGTTCCACTCAGCCAGAGATCTACGCATGTGTCTGGGCTCAGCGCCACATATACGAGAATGAACAATTTGAGGAGGGAATCAGCAGCTACTTGGCAGCGAAGAATGTGGGCCAATATCCACTGCTTCCTTGCAGTAGGCGCAAAGTATAGATGTTGAGAGTGGAAAGGTAGGTCATGATGTGAGGAGTCAGCCCTCGGCATATCCAAGACCGTGATGAGGACAAGCCAGTGACAATGAAACACAAATAGATAATGATGTAGCCGACCGCACTTGGGAGCCGGTCCAAGAAAGTAGCGGCACAGGGGCTCAGCGCGGAGCGTTGGCGGCAAAATCCGATACTCGGCGGTGTGGCAGTTCTTTGCTAAGACACCGTAGGAGCCGAATATGGGTATATGTAGAATCTGTAGGCAGAAAGTTAAGCGTGGCCATGGAGCTAACGTTGGCACCACGGCCCTGCGTCAACACATGTAGCGTCACCATCCGGTTGCCTGGGAGTAACGTGGCTCAGATGTGGTGGTCATACCTGCGCCCAGCAACAGCATCAGCAGCGCCCAGTGGCACGCATGCCATTGCGAGCACCCTCTGCAAGAATGGAGCTTATTCTCTTTGTCAACATCTTCCCGGTCCCAGATGCCCAGCTCCTCGCTACTCATGGGCGCCAGCATCTTCAGGCGAGGCGATTGCAAAGATACAACAGTAAGCTCCAACCATCCTAAGGTGCAGAAGCCGTGCTCCTGTCCAAGTTGTAGGTGCTGCAGAGTCCCTCACTTTTCCAAATTGGTGGACCGATCAGAGAACAATGGGATTGTGCGAGCCGAGATATGGAGAGTTTCCAATCCGTAATTTCTTTTTTCCAAAAGGCAGTACCGACACTAACCGACCAATCATACATATGTAGAACAGAAGTGGGCCAGTCCATGAGCTTATCAGGTTTGTTCCAAGGTGCACGGCAAGCGCGGACGTCTGGAGCTGGTAACTACGGTCAGGGCCAGTACATGTCCTTTATGGCCCACTAGCGTAAATTGAGCTTCTGCCCAGGCACACCAACACTTGACAGGATAACGCCGCTTTCACCTCCATCGTTGGTCAAACTGCTTCGCCAATGTCCGCCTCCTCCTCCACCACCACCACCACCATCTCAGCCTACACAAGTACTGCTCCATCATACCACATGTGTAAGGGCACAGCGGTTCCACGCAGTTTTATCTACACCTGGCTGCTTCGGCGAACGAAGTCACAGAGGGGAGGAACTGCTCTGCTCATGCACAGGCAAGAAATCGATGTTTAGGCTTTCTCTGCACCAACTTCATCGGAACCATGGTAGACGGACAATGGGGAGGAACATGGTGGTCCGCTCAGCAACCGAGGAGGAATGAATCCATGCGCCCGTCAATGGCCGCACGTGTTCAATCTTTGTTTGTGAGAAAGGTTCCTGAAGTCTTCCACCATCGTCAAAGATTCTGAAGAATCGGCCAGCGAAACTGTGGCATGTACTTCACCCCATTCCTACAAAAGCCAGGAACACCCTCCTCGAGGTTGCAGCGGCAAAAACGGCCTCCCCCAACACACTCTGATATCGATGTTTTCCACCCGTTGGAATTTCAGCCTGCACATGTTTGGACCGACTGAAATGAACAGAGAAAAGGCCATTAACGTTTTTTTTGGGATGATCCAACGGACAGGTGTACTCCCCTGTGTAACTATGATGTCAGCAGTGGCAGCTCATGTGTGACACCTGCCGTTTGTTGAGGCCATTCGAGGGGGCCACTATTTGTCCAGTCGCCAGGACTACGGGATGAATAATCCCTTTTCCCCTGCTTCATGGTCCTGAACAGATGCTTAAAAATCTGTCTGGGCAGGGGACTGGAGACTGGCGACTAATCTCGCGGCCACATGAGTCCAGTGGGGGACTGAAATGGAGGAGGGAGGAGGGGGAAATTGGAGCAGAAGCATTGTCTGGTGAAATGAGTGGATTTTCTACCCAGGTGACAAGAGAGGAGGAGCAGGAGCAGCTGGAGGAGGTAGATGGAGATGAGGAAGACGAGGCAGATGCCCTCCACACTGTGTCATTGTTCCACTCTCTGACCTCATGCTGCTGCCGCCGTCACCTCCACTCTCTGTCATTGTGCCACTCTTTGGCCTACTACTGTTTTGCCACCTCCCGAATGTCATTGTGCCACTGTCCCGACCTCGTGCGTGTCCTGCCGCCGTCACCTTCCCCTCTCTGTCATTATCCACTCTGTGGCCTACCCCCATTTTTTTTCCACCTTTCCCAAATGTTCTTGGCCACTTTCTGACCTTCTACTCCTCCACCCGTCACCCTCCACCCCTTTTTGTTATTGTTTCCACTCTGTGGCCTACTACTGTTTTTTCCACCTCCCGAATGTCATTGTCCACTGCCTGACCTCATGCTGCTGCCGCCGTCACCCCCCACTCTCTCTCATTGTGCCACTCTGGTGGCCTTCTACTGTTTTGCAACCTACATAATGTCATTGTGCCACTGTCTAAACCTAAATGTTTGTTTCCGCCGTCACCTCCACTCTCTGTCATTTTTCCACTCTGTGGCCAAACTCAGTTTTTTGCCCCCTTCCAGAATCTCATTGTGCCACTGCCCTGACCTCTTTGCTGCTGCTTCTGTTACCTCCACCCTGGGTCCTGGTGCCCCTCTCTGGTCTTCTCCAGTTTTTGCCCCCTCCAGAATGTCACTGTGCCACTGTCCTGACCTCATGCTGCTGCTGCGGGTGCCCTTTCCACTCTCGTCATTGTGCCACTCTGTGGCCTAACTACTGTTTTGCCACCTCCAGAATGTCATTGTGTCACTGCCTGACCTCATGCTGCTGCTGTGGCTGCTGCCGTGTCCTCCACACTGTGTCATTGTGCCCCTTTCTGACCTCGTGCTGCTGCCGCCGTCACCTCCACTCTCTGTCATTGTGCCAGTCTGTGGCCTACTACTATTTTGCCACCTCCAGAATGTCATTGTGCCACTGTCTGACCTCATGCTGCTGCCGCCGTCACCTCCACTCTCTGTCATAGTGCCACTCTGTGGCCTACTCCTGTTTTTGCCATCTCCAGAATGTTGTTGTGCCACTGTCTGACCTCATGCTGCTGCCACCGTCACCTCCACTCTCTGTCATTGTGCCACTCTGTGGCCTACTCCAGTTTTTGCCACCTCCAGAATGTCATTGTGCCACTGTCTGACCTCATGCTGGCTGGCCGCGTCACCTCCACTCTCTCTGTCATTGTGCCACTCTGTGGCATACTACTGTTTTGCCACCTCCAGAATGTCATTGTGCCACTGTCTGACCTCATGCTGCTGCCACAGTGACCTCCACTCTCTGTCATTGTGCCACTCTGTGGCCTACTACTGTTTTTGCCACCTCCAGAATGTCATTGTGCTACTGTCTGACCTCATGCTGCTGCCACCGTCACCTCCACCCTGTCATTGTGCCACTCTGTGGCCTAGTACGGTTTTGCCACCTCCAGTATGTCATTGTGCCACTGTCTGACCTCATGCTTGCTGCCGTGGACCTCCACACTGTGTCATTGTGCCACTTTTTGGCCAACCCCTGTTTTTTGCCACATCCAGAATTTTTCATTGTGCCGCTCCCCCGGGACCCCTGCTGCTGGGGATTTGCCCCCGTCCCTCCACACTCTGTCACTGGGGGTTGCCACCTGAGCTCTCACTTTTTTTTTTTCCCAGTTTTTTCTCTGCCATATTTTTACCCAGGCATTTTTCCCGTTCCCAATTTTCCCCTTTGGGTCGTGCCCGGGGGAATTTTTTAAAAGTAAAAGCAATTCAAAGGGAAGCGGCCCCAGTCAGGGTGCTTCCCCAAACTAAAACAACAACTTTGAAATGAAGCCCAAAACCCAGCCCCCTCATTTTTAAAAGGCATTGCAAAAACCGTTCTAAAAGCCCCCCCGGGCAGGCTCTGGCAGCCTGGAAATAGCTGTTTTTTTAACTTTACCCGTTCCGAAGTAATTTTGGGCCCCGGAATTTTTTTTTGTCGGGGAAAGTGAGCAAAACCGAATTTTTGGGGGAAATTTGGGCCCAACTCTAAGGGGCCAATATGAAAAAAGCTGATCTATTAAAATAAAAACATTTATTTTAGGTTTTTTTTTTTTCGGAAAATCTTGTGCCCCCAAAAAAGGGTTGGGGAAAAAAAAGGGGTGTTAAAAAATTTGCATGTATTCAAATTTTAATCCCGGGGGGAAAAAACAACATTTTCTTTTAGAAAAAAAACAAATTTCCCAAAACGTCCCAACCTGCAAAAAAATCGGGTAACTTGGAACTTAACTTGAAGGTTAAAAACTCCATGGGGGGGAAAAAAAAGGGGGAAAAACACATTTTTTTAAAATTTTTTTCTGGGGTTTTTTAATTTTTTAAACGTACTCCACCAATTTTATGGGGGGCGGGTTTTTTTCCAAAAGTAACCCAATTAACTCCACCCCACAAAAGGGGAAGGGGCCCAAAGGGCCCGGGGGATTGGGGGGATTTTAATTTTTCCCGCAACCCGGGGTTTGGTTTTTTCCCCCGGGGGGTTTCCCCTTAGGCAACCTCGGCCGGGGAAACAAAAAAACCAAATAAAAGGCATTTCCTTTGTTTAAACCTACCCCAATTTCCAAAAAAAATTCGGGCCAGGGGTTTTAAAGGCCCCCCCGGTTTTATTTTCCCCCTTTTCGGGGACAACCCTCAAAAGGCGAATTTTGGGGGGCTTGCCCAGAGGGGGGGGTTAATCAGTTTTGTTTGACAAATTAAAATTTTTAACCGCCCAAAATTTAAAAATTTTGGGGCCACATTTTTTTTAAAAATTGGGACCCGAAAATTTTTTAAGGAAACAGGGGCCGGTTTAAAATTTTAGGTTTTTAAAATCGGGGTTGGGGTTTTCTTTTCTATTAAAAATTGGGGGCCATTTTTCCGGCGCTTCCTTTTTCATTTGGGGGGCCGGGAAAATTTCCAGCTTACGGGAAAAGGGAGCATGGGGGAGTTTTGGTGTTTTGCGACTTTCAGGGGACTTGGGATGTGTGGGGGTTGCTTTTAGGCGGGAAAAAAAATTCCCCTGATTTTCTTTTTACATGGGGAACAGGCCCCACCCATTTTTCTTTAATCATTGTTTCCCCAGGGGTTTCTTTGGGCGGAGGAGGGCGTCCCCCTGTGTCCAAAAAATTTCCCAGGGGGAAAAATTAAATTATTTTTTCCACAGGGGGGGAAAAGCTTTTAATTTTTTGGGCTTTGACCCCTTTACAACTTGTTAAATCAAGTTTGGGAAAAGTTTTTATATGTATTTTTAGGGTAGAGAATTTTTAAAGGAGCATCTCCCGGCGGTAAATACAAAGGGGGTGGGGAAGGGGGGGGGGGGGCCCGTGGGGGGAACATGGGCCCAAGGGGCCTTAAAAAATACTGGAAAAATTTTCCCCCAAAGATTTTTAGGGGGGTTTTTGGGACATTGAAAACTGGCAAAAGGGTTTTTTATTTTTTAAAACAGTTTTCTTTGAAAAAAAAATTTTTCCTGGATATTGGGCATTTTTAAAATTTAAAATTTGGGAAATAAAACACTTTTCAAAATAAATTTGGGGTTTTCCTTTTTTTTTTGAAAAAACCCATTTTTTTATTATCAGTTTTACTTTTTTCCAGATGGGGTTTTTCCTTTTTTAAATTTTTTGGCCCATTCCAGCTTTTTTTTATTTATCCCCCTTTCCATTTAAAATTTAAAGAATCCCAGAAATTTTTTGTAGTCAGCACATTTTTGATAGGTCCCCCAAAAAAATCCTTTTTTTTTAGGGGGGGGGGGAATAAAATTACAGTTTAGTTTTTTTTTTTTTTTTCCACTTTTGCGCACTACACATTTTTCTTTGAGGCACCTTGCCCCTTAAAATTTGTGAATACGAAATTTTTTGTAGTCCCCACGGGTGAATTGAAAGGTCCCAAAAAAAACCCTTTTATTATCCGAATACATTACAGAACGTGTTTTTTCCCCTTTAGACCCACTACAGCTTTTTTTTCCTTGAGACACCTTGCACTTAAAGTGAATACAGAAATTTTATAGTTACCACAGGGGGAATTGAAAGGTCCCAAAAAATACCTTTTTTTTATCCAAATTTTACTTTTTCCCAGTTTCCGTTTTTTTTGGGCTTTTTTTTGCCCAGTCAGTTTTGTTGATAGAGCCACCTTGCACCCAAATTAAAAATCCGAAATTGGAATTTAACCACGGGTTAAAATTTGATAGGTGCCAAAAAATACCTTTTATTATCCAAAATACATTACAGAAAACGTGTTTTTTAAATTTTGGGCGCACAACAGCTTTTTTTGATAGACCCTTCTTTGAAATTTAAATTTTCGAATACGGGTTTTTTTGGTTTTGGGGTTCAAACAAGTGAATTGATGGGTGCCAAAAAAAACCTTTTTAAAAAAACCAAAAAAAAATTACAGATACGTTTTTTTTTTCACTTGGGTGCACTACAGCTTTGTTCATTGGGGCCCCCCCTTTCCCACTTAAAGTGAATACAGAAATTTTTTGTAGTCCCCAAAAGGGTGAATTGATGGGTTTCCCAAAAAAAACCTTTTTTTAATCCGAATACAAAAACAAAAAAGGTGTTTTTTCATTTGGGTTTCATTTACAGTTTTGGGTTTCTTTGGGAGGCACCTTGCACTTAAATGTAAATAAAAGAATTTTGTAGTCACCACGGGTAAAATTAAAAAGGGTTTCCAAAAATCCTTTTTTAATACCCGTAAAACCTTTCAGACAGGTGTTTTTTTTCATTTTTGGGTTCAGTAAAAGCTTTGTTGAAAGATCCACTTTGAAATTTAAATTTTGAACCCAGAAATTATTGTTTTAAATTTGAGGGATTTGAAAAAATGGGCTGTGATTTCCCGTTTTCTTTTAATACGGGGATTTCCAAAACGTTTCCCCTACCTTCTAAATTTTTATATTTCGGGAACATGGAGCAAAATTTTCAGGGGGTAACCCAAACCCAAAGGGGGGGGGGTAGGACATGGAGGTAGAGGCCCAGAAAAGGTCTCCTTCCAGTGCGGACGACAAAAACCAGGCCAGCGGATCGTTTTTTTGCAGGCCCGGGGCCCCCTGAAATTTTGCTGGGTCAGGGCCCTGAAAAATTCCCTCATTAACGAACAGCATCGCCAATCTTTTCCTTCAGGGGTTTTAATGAAACCTGCATCCAGCATTTCTTACCTCCTCGTCCCTCCCAGTAAAAGGGCCCCACAAATGTCGTCATAAACCCATCATCAGAAACCCGGGCCAAAACATTTTGTCCCCACCACTGGGGAAAATTTCCATTTTCTGAAGCCCTTTTTTTGAGGGGAAAAAAATTCGGTTGGGGTCAGAAGGCATGTTAAAAGATCAAAGGCCAAAGGGGATAAATTTTTCCTCTGCTCTGACGCCCGTTCCTGTTTGCCATCAGAGGAGGAAAAAAGGAAAAGACGGTCAATGGGCAAAAATCCCGGGGGGTCGGCAACGCCTGTAGTCCCTCTTGCTTGTGGGCCCGGCACCCCTTTTTGGATGCGAATGCCCAGGACGACGAAGTCCCTGTGTTAAATGATGTTTAGGGAGGGACATTGGGGACCCAAACGGGGCCCTTTTCAGAAGAATTTGCTTGAGAGCGCTTAAATCACTGGACGGAGGAGGAAAAACGTTTGGGGTATTTCCCAGTAGGGGTTTTCCGCCTCAAAAAAGGGAGGGGGCAGCCCACAAATTTCCCGCTGATTGATTCCGCCGCCACATAACGAAAACCCCCGTCCTCCCCTTATCCCCCTTAAAAAGGGGGCCCAAAAGGACCTTAAAAACCCCAAACCTTTGAGCAACCCCTCGATTCCCCCACGATGTCAAATCCCGCCTTTGCCGTAAACGCATAAGTAGGGGGCAAGAACCTTAGGGGGTTTAAAACCACCACCAACATGTCTAGTAACATGCACAAAATGCATGATTTTAAAATGGAGGCAACATTTGGCCAAAAAAAGGCCGGGACCGGACCCCGGGGCCAACCCCCCACCATGCACACCCTCTGTTTCCCGGCCTCCTCCTCCCCCCACCACCAAGCGTTCCCCCCAGTGCCCAGGTCTCTCAAGTCATGATTCAGGGATCAGCCTCCCCTTCAGCCTCCACCGTCCCCCGAGTCCCACCAGCACCCCCAAGGACCCATCCTCCCCTTTCTCCCCCCTGCCGGGGCCATTCTAGCAGCCACCTTCGGGTATTCCAGGTTTGGGAGCAGAAGAAACACTTTAACCCCCAAAACCCTCCCAAAGCCCAAAAACCTGAATGTCAGCTTTTCCAGGCTTTTTTGGGCCTTGGAAAAGTTGCCTTTCCCCCTGGTGGACCCCAGATGGGTTTTCCCCCAGTCATGGGCCCCTTTCCGCCCCCAATACCAGATGGGCCCACAGGCATTTTTTTTTTGCCAGAAAAAAACCCTCCCTTGCCCTGGGCCCGCCAGTGTCATCTAAAATTTCCCAACGCGTTTTTGCATCTGTGTCCCGGAAAAATCCATTTACCACCGCACCCGGACTAGTAAGCACGGCCAAGGCCGCTATATCTCTGTGGGGGGCTCACTGGGGGAGCTGGGTGGATGTTTTTTTGGGGGGGACCGGGGGCTCTCAGGGTCGGCGCCGCTCTTCAAAACCGCAGGGATTTGGGGGCAGGGTTTTTTCCCCCAAGGTCCTCTGGTGGCAACCCCGTGCCCAGAGAAACCCCGGGCCCTGTTGAAATTAAAACTGCCCTTGGGGACCGTCCCCCAAAACAGTTCAGGGCTGTGGACGGCTTTTCCGCAACGAGACAGAGCGCTGGCTGGGTGGGCCAAAAAAACCTTTTTTGCCAGGCAAAAGGGGGCTTGCGATAACGGGCAAAAACTCTGGCCGCCCTTAAGATCGGGAAAGGGTGGAGCCCCATCCCCTTGCCTGGCACATGTCATGAACCCGTCGTCCAAAATTTCCCAAAGACCCCGGGTTTTGGACGGCCCCAAAAAGAAGGCCCCGAAAATCCCAAGTGCACTTTCCCCCCGTTTTGCAAAACCCCGCTTTGCCCGCCTGGGTGCGTGCAGCGCCAGGTCGGCCTCCCCGTCAACCATCTCATTGTGACGTGGCAACACCGGAATTTTCCCCCTCCCCCATCCCAGCCCATAGTGGCAGCCGGGGCAATGCCATTACGGGGTACGAGTGACCATTTCCCGACAAGCAGCGGTGCGGAAATCGGGGGGGTTGAAACCACCCAGAGTGGGGCAGGGAAAGGGGCTCTGCACCATTTCCCTTTAAGAAGCCCAAACCCAAAAAGGTCAGGCGGACAAAGCCCTTTTCGAATTTAAACATTGGGGGTGATCTTATTTCCCGGAACGAATTTGTTGGACCTCTGAAAAAACAGGTCCCGGGCCCGCGGGCGGAGGAGGAACGGACACAGTTTGGGGCCCCGGAGCCTTTTCTTTTCCGTTCCCAAAACAACAAGGGCCCCACAGTTTTTTACAATTTCATCGGTCTTCATTAGGCATTGGGTTTGGGGCCCGGCTAGTTTCAAAAGGTTTGGGGCATCACCCCTCAGGGTGCATCATCTCAGGCAAGTCAGGGCTGTGTTAAGCTGTGTCGGAAAGCGGAAAGAGGAGGAGGAGGAGGAAGGGAAATTTCCTGACACCGATGTTACCCCACTCCCTGCCTTTGGGAAAAAGGTTGCCCCCGGGAAAATTTTAGGCGGGGGGAGGGAAAAATGAGGGAAAAATCAGTTTGCTATGTCCCTCGAAACCCCGGGCTTGGGGAAAAACAAAGGTCCATCCCCTCAATGAGTGCTTGGATGGGTCCAAATTTTCCCCCACCATGATCCCCCGCATTAACCCGGGGGCCCTCAAAAGAACAAAAGTTAAATTTGGGGGCCACCCTCCTGAAAACCCCGGTAGAAAACAAAAAATCAGCCCTTTCCTTCCCCCCACCCAAAAAAGAGAGTAAAAAGCCCGGGAAAAAAAAGACCCTTTCTGATTGATCAACTGGAGACATTTGTTTTTTCTGCTTCACCTTCCCCAAATGGGCATGTGGAACAACATCCCGCAGTGACAGCAAATAGAGGGAAAAAACCGTACGGCAGCGCAGCAAAACCCGGGAAGGTGGCAGAAGCCTAATTTGGGTTTTTAAACCCCTGGCAAAACTTTAAAAAACCACCCAAAAAAACGGGATGCAATGCAGGGCAAAACCCTCCAACAACAGAGACCACTTAAGATCAGGTGCACGACTATCTGCGTCTCAAAACCCATGTTTTTTTTATGGGGTTCCGGACCCCCAAAAGACTTCTTTGGGATCCAAAAAAGGGCGAATGGCCCGAGCTCCCCTCCCCCACGCCATAGAGGGTTTTTCCTGCCCAAAAAGCCCCGCCCTCATATCTGAGGGGCCTTCAGCACAGTGGAGGAGTAATTAAAAGAAAAAAACGCAATTTGGGTTTCCACAGAAATGGGGGATCGGTTTTACTTTCTCAAAATGAAAAACAGGGATTGGGTCTCTGATGGAAAGTTTTGGGCCCCCAAATTTCCGAGGTTCCCCCATTATTGCCGGGTTTCTTAAAATTCCCCTTCAAAAAAAGAAAAGGTCCTCTTGAAAACTTTTTTTTTTTAAAAAAATAATTTCTTACGCAATTTTTATTCTCTTTTCCCCCAAAAGTTCATTTTGATGGTTTTTCTGTGAGGAGGGGCTGTAAAAGCCCGCAAGGTTTCCCTGACAAGGGGCCCTATTCCATTTCTCACTTTTTCTTTAGAAGTTTTCGCCTTTTTCAATGGGTTTTTATTCCCTGTTGCTGTGAAATACAGCAATAAAAATGGGCCCTTTTTGGAAAAAGGGAAAAGTTTGGGTTTTAAGTGGCATTTTTTTTCCCTAAAAATTTTTAAAAAGTGGCTGAGAAGTCAAAATTTTTTAAATTTTTTTTGGGGGCATGTTGGTGAGTCAGCAATAAAACATGGTTTCCCTTTGGAACAGAAATGTGGCTTTAAGGGGGCATTTCTCCCCCCTCCCCCCAAATTTTTTAAAAAGTGGCTGAGAAGTAATTTTTATAAATTTTTTGGGGCATGCTGCTTTTAAATGCAGCAATACTACAGGTCCCATTTAAAAAAAAAATGTTGTTTCAAACAGCATTTGTTCTTCACAAATTTTTCCAAAGTGGCTCAAGGGTCATGCTTTGAATTTTTTGGGGGGATTTTTTCTGTTACCCTGGGATTTAAAATATAGGCCTATTTATAAAAAAATGTTGTTTCTAACAACAAAATTTTTTCTTCACAATTGTCCAAAGTGGGTTTAAAAAGGGCTCTTTGAATTTTTGGGGGGGATTTTGCTGTGGGCATGGCATACTACAGGGCCTATTTTATAAAAAAAATGTTGTTTCCCAACCCAAAATTTTTTTCTTCCCCCAATTGTCAAGAATGGGTCAAAAGGGGGATGGTGTGTCAGAAACAGGAATAGGAAAGGGCCTGTTTTAAGGAAAACATATTGCAAAAAGACCCTTTTTTTTTGCAAGACTTTAACATAGCTAAAAATCCCTGTATTTAGACAAAACCCCTTTAAAAACAATTTTAAAAAAAAGAACCCAAAAACATTGGGGGGTTCCATCCTATTTTAAAAATGTGTTTTTCCCAGAATTAAACTACTAAAAAACGTGCATTACAAAATAGTGGAAAAAAAATTCCCCTTTAAATTTTTAAAAAGGAGGGATAGGAAAAATTGGGCCCGATGTAGGTTTTTTCAGAGGACAAAGGGGTAAAGGAGCACGGGCAGAAACAAAGTAAGAGACAAAATTTTCCCCCAGCACGTTGAGTAAAAAAGAGAAAAAAAATGCCAAAAAAAGGGCACCTGGGTGGAAAAAAGCGTTAACCACCAGTATTTTTCCCAAAAAAGCTCAATTGGTCGACTCATACGGGGGGGAAAACGCTACCCCAGGACAGGGACAGAAAATTTTTCCCGTGAAACTAAAATGGTGGTTGAAAAAAACCCTTTTTTTTGGCACTTTTTAAACTGGGGTCATGCAGGTTTTTGGGGTGTGCTTTTGGGGGGAGGGGCAGGTTTTAAATCAATGTACGTTTAAACCCAAATGGGGGTTGAAAAAAATCCTTTTTTCCAGGGAATTTTTAATAATTTGGGGGGATGCAAAGGGTTTAGGGTCATGTTTTGGCCCAGGCCCGGTATAGTCAATGGGCCAAAGGAAAATAAAATTTTTCGTTCAAAGGCTCTTTTTTCAAAGGGACTTTTTAATCTGTGGGTCAGACAGGGTTTTTTTTGGTTTATACTGTGGTACAAAACAGGTATAGTCCCAAAGTCCAGTGAAAATAAAATTTTTGGGGTTTAAAGACTCCTTTTTCCGGCAAATTTTTTAAACTGGGGGCCCGGGTTTGGGGCTCATGCCGTGGCCCAGGACAGGTATATTCAATGTCCACTCAAACCAAAAAAGGGGGTTGAAAAACCCCCCTTTTTTTAGAAAATTTTTTTTCTGGGGTCATGCCCGGTTTGGGGGTCCGCTGTGACCCAGGGGCAGGGAAATCCCCTTTTCCGTTTAAATAAAATGGTTTTTTGAAAGACTCCTTTTTCCGGCAAATTTTTAAATCTGGAGGCATGAGGTTTTTGGGGCTTTATGCTGCTTTTCCCGGACCGGGATATTCAATTCCCCGGGTTTAAGTAAAATGATTTGGTTTAAAATCATACTGCCTTATGGAACTTTTTAAATTTTTGGGCATGCAGGTTTAAGGCTCAAGCTGTGGTTTGCAAGACAGGATATGAAATTTGGGGTGATTTTTTTTCTGTGGGGTTTTATAAACCAAAATGTGTTTCCTAAGAAAGTAGCACGTAAACTATTTGAATGTTGTTTGGGTGTTAAATTCCCGCTTTCCACCCCGTTTTTGGGGGTAAGAAAAAAAAGGGGTTGTTGCTTTCCCAAAAGACTTTAATGGTTTATTTGAAACATAATCTATCATGACCTCAATACTTTTCGATGAAAGGTCACAAACGCCATCGACCGATGTCGATGGCCAAGGAACGCTCAAAAACCCAAATTATCAGCTGTGAATATGTAAAAAGTTAAATTTAGCAAATTTAAAAAAATCTCCTGATCACCACATCTCCCACTCCAGTGACATCAGTGACCCACACCCAGATCTGACCCCTTTTGTGACTCCAATCACTCTCCATTGACCCCCAGCACTGACCCCACCTATGTCCAAAAATCTCCAGTGACTGTTGACACAAATCTCTAGTGACCGGGACACAAAATCTCTATTGACCAATGACACAAATATCTCCAGTGACCGCTGACACAAAAATCTCTAGTGACCGGTGACAAAAAATTTTGTTAGGTAGCAATACACCTGCCACCTAGCTTTATCCCTGTATAAGTAGGGTATCATAACTTTGAACCGCAGCGGCATCTGATTTCCACGTGTGATGGTGTTTTTTTGTTAAAAAGTAAAAAAAGAAAATACAACATAACAAAAAAAGTTTATAACACAGGGAATGCTTGCTGTTAATTACATCACAATGGCGGAGGAGGAATACGCCATTGAAAGCTCTGATACAGACACGGCAAGCAAGAGTGAGGAGCTGATTGTACTCTCAACCTCAAGTGACTCTGAACCCTCTTTTCAGCACAGAAGAATCACTGGTCCTCGACTACCTGAATTAACATGGGTCGCTGCGGACAATTATAGTCCCCGATTATAGCTGCCCAATTTTACTGTCTTCTCAGGCATTCAAATTGACACCACAGAATTTGGGGCATTTCATTTCTTTTCCCTTTTCTTTTAACTACCGTTATCTTACTCAGTTTATATTTGCCAACCCTGAATCATTTTATGCCAAAAATCAAAACTGGACCCCCATATGTGCATAAGAGCTCTGCAAGTTTTGAGGGTTATTATTAACATTTGGCCTAACTAAAAAGCCTCATATTTAGGATTATTGGTCCTCTGATATTTTATATACCACTACTCTATATCGAACAGTTATGTCCAGTCCACAGTTTGAGGCCATCCTCAAATTTCTCCAATACAATTATAGCAGCTGCTGCCTACCTCAACAAGAAATAAATTTTGACTGGCTTTATAAAATTAGGCCATTAATATTTCCATAGATGAGTCCCTTATTAATTTTAAAGGGAGGCTGCAATTTCATCAATACCTTCCAAACAAATAAACCTGATATGCCATCAAAATGTATAAATTATGTGAAAGTGCCACCGGGTAAACATATCACTTCAAAGTATACAATCAATCACCCAGAATGTATCCAAGGCCTAGGTGTTAGTGGCAAAATAGTTTCGGATCTTATTCACTCTTTACTTGGCAAAGTACCAACCTTTACCTGGACAATTTTTATAATCATGTACCTTTGCTAAAGGCTCTTGCAGCCAGATCCACACTACCCTCCGGAACCATTCATAAAAATCAAAAAGGTCTCCACAAAACTTTGTTGGGACAGATGTTAAGAATGGGAGAGATGAGGGCTGTCCACTGTGAAGACCACCATACATGGTTCCAGCAGTCTAGTTCCTGTACGTGGCTCCACCATCCAAGCCCCCAAACCTGAATGAATACAGGGGTACAACAAATGTATGGGTGGCACCGACCTCTCAGACCAGGTCATACAACCCTACAGCTCCATGCGCAAAATAGAAATCTGGTACAGAAAACTTGCTGTCCTCTTAACCTAAATTGCTCTGTATAGCGCATTTGTAGTTTACCAATCTGCCAGTGAATCCAACAGTGAAGTCAGTAGTATTTTTCCTGGCTGGCATTTTCTCACAGAAATACCCCTCACTGGAAAAAAGAGGTCCCAGAATCAATGCAGGATGTGCGCAGAACAAGGGAGTAGGAAGGACATTGCATTACAATGCTCCGCGACCCCCCGCACAGCCGGCGGGTGTTACAGCGCGAACGGGCAGCGTCGCCCGCCCGCGCTGTTTAACCATTCAGATGCCGCGGCAAAGATGGCCACGGCATCTGAATGAATAAAGATCAGTGCCGCGCAGCATAGCTGCAGCGATCCGACGCCCGGACATGGCAGTGGGGAGCCCTGTGAATGCTCCCATCACTGCCATGTTCTGGTTTGCCCCACTTCCTTTGCCGCAGACAGTAAGTGGGGAAACCGCCATCTTGGTACAGTCTAATGCATTGTCTATGCAATGCATTAGACTGTATTAACGATCACACCACCTAGTGGTCAAGCACCCTAGGGGGACTCAATGTTACAGTAAAAGAAAAAAAGAAATAAAGTTTTATAGTACAAAAAAAAAGTATTAAAAGTTGAAATCACCCCCCTTTCCCCATTTTACAAATAAAAACAATAAAAAAGTTACACATATTTGGTATCGCTGCGTCCGAAAAAGTCCGATCTATAAAAATATAATATCACTTATCCCGTATGCTGAACACCGTAGAAGAAAAATATTCCAAACGCCAAAATTGCGTTTTTTTGGTCATTTTACGTCAAAAATGGAATAAAAGTGATAAAAAAATGTGCATGCATTTCAAGCTGCTAACGATAAAAAGTACACTTCAACCCACAAAAAATGCACCCTCACTGACGTCTGTATGGATTATTACAAAAAAGTTATTGGTCGCACAAAATGGCCCCATGGTGCAAATTTCAAAAATAGAAAAAGATTGGAATTTTTTTACGGTACCAAACATAACGGAAACCCTACATGTTTGGTATTGCCAGATGCGTATCAACCTGTAGAATACAGACAACACATTATATTTACCGAAGATTGTATGCCGTAAAAGCAAAACACCCGCAAACATGGCGAAAATACGTTTTTTGTCAAAATTTGTCCCACTTATAATTTTTTTGCGGTTTCCCAGTATATTCTATAGTACAGTGAATAACACCATTAGAAAGTACAACTTGTCCCGCAAATAAAAGCCCTCATATGTCTATGTAGGTGGAAAAATAAAAAAAGTTATGGCTCTGGGAAGGCGAGGAGGGAAAAACGAACGTGTCAGCAACAAAAAAACGCCGGTTCCTCAAGGAGTTAAATGTATTTCTTTAACCCGCCTCCCCCTGAACTTTACTGACTGGCCCCTTTGCCTATAATTTTGACATCAAATCCCCAAAACAAAAAATTCTCACTCTACACCTAGATGTATACCAGACAACATTTTTCATATACCTTGCAATGACGTGAGTCTCTTTTTCATCCTGGTTGCAAAAGGAATTTATTAGGAGAAATTGCCTAACAAATTTTGGGGTGATTTTTCTCTAACATTACATGTAAAAATGAAAACTTTTTATTTAAAACTGCATTTTTTGGGAAAAAAATTAAATTTTTACATTTACACAGCCCAAGGCTAAAAAAAAAAAATATTAAACAAATGTTTGATAAATATACTCAATAATCCCCTGGATATATTCATTAAGGGGTACAGTTTCTGAAATGGGTTCTTTTAAGAGGTATTTATGAAGTTTTAATAATTTTGGGTGAACACAAATGTGAGATGATGCCTAAAAAATCCTAATAAACATGAGACTCCAAAATCTAGTGGGTGCTCTTCCTATTCTGAGGCTTGTGGATGAGTCAAAAACTACACTAAGGCCATGTCACGTTTGTGTCATCTGGCTCTGGCCACCGGCGACCACCACTGCGACCATATCTGCGGCTTTGCTTTATTTCCTTTTTCTGTGTGAACACTGTCCTTTACCTTGGACACTAATTGAATTCTGTCCAACGCCCATGGCCTAGAACCTTCCAGCACTCTTTCAGTTAATCAGGTCTCTTGGTAATTGATTCTGCTCCCTATCACTGCTGCTCTTCTGGCTCCCCTTCCCTATTTATAGTCACTGCTTCCTTCCCTCTTTGCCTGCTATTGGTCTTTCTACCCTGTTGTTTGCCTGTCCTTCTGCTTGTCATTTTGTGTTTACCTGACCTTCTGCTTGGACTCCGTTTATCTCTTTGCCTATTGTTTCTGTACCTCACTGCCAGTTCTGTTGCCGACTTGGACCATCCAATCACGAGTATTTGTTTTGTGTTTGTCCTTGTCTGTGTTGCACCTTTGTTAGTGCATCCATCAGTCTTCTGGTTGGGGCCGGCTTATTAAGAAGTCGGGTTCCCCAAAAGGCAGGGACAGGAGCTGGGATCAGAGTCAGGGCCCACTTGTCTGTGTCTTTGTGTGAGTCCCTGACTGTCCCTGACATTATAGCAGGCCCTTATTCCAAACCACCTCACTGGCAGTTCAGTATGAATACCGACCTGTCGGTCTCGGACCGCCTGGACGAGTTAATAACACAATTCCAGGGCATGGCGGGCCATGTCCCAGATTTCACTTCGGCTGGATTCCATGTCTTCCCCGGCACCTGATCCAGTCGTCCTGTCAGTATCCGTACATTCTCCTGGGTTTGTGGGTCAAAATTTACTGCAAAAACCAAATATGAGGTTTCCTGACTGTTTTGATGGTAACCCTGATAAATTTAGAACCTTCAGGGAATCCTATCGCCTGTTTTTCCGGTCTATCCACTTTTCCTTGGAGGCTGAGAAAGTTGCCATGGCGGTGTCCCTCCTCCAGGGCCCACCTCAGGATTGGGCATTGAGTATGCCTCCTGAGGCCCCAGAGTGGAGATCTGTGGACAAATTTTTTCTAACGTTGGGCCATATTTATGATGACCCTGACCAGACAGCATTAGCAGAAACTCATCTCTTATCCATCCAGTAGGGTCGTCGCTCAGCCGAGGATTACTGTTCCGAATTCCACTAATGGAGCTCAGTAATTGCGTAGCCTGACCCAACTCTTAAGACCCTCTTCAGACAGGGGCTGTCCGAAGCAGTGAAGGATGCTATGGTCAGTCATCCTATTCCGGAGACCTTAGGGGATTTTATGACTTTGGCTATATCCATTGACAGAAGGTTGAGGGAAAGAGGTATGGAAAAGATGGGAGGGGGGGTTGACTGGACAGTTCAAGTCAGGTTCCCCTGTCAAATCTTTCTCTGCTTTATCTGCTAAAACTCTTCTTCCACCCCCCTCACCATCTCCCGCTGGGGGTTCAGGAGAGGGACGTTAGCGGCTATTAGGAAGAAACATCAAGCGGAAAATGCCTTGTGTTTTTACTGTGGGGAGTCCGGCCATGTTCTGAGGAGCTGCCCGACCCGGCCAAAATCACCGTGGGAAATCAGTAAACACCTGAAGGATGGCAAGAAGGATAACTCAGGTGTACAGGTACCCCCTAACTGGGATAATAAGATCTCCTTACCTATAACCTTCATTTCTGGGGCCAGGAGTTTTGTTGGCCAAGCCATTATTGATTCAGGAGCAGCCGTTAGTTTCATTAGCATAACTGTGGCCCAAGCCTTAGGGGTAGAATTAATTCCATTATGTTCCCCCTTTTCGGTTTCAGGTGCAGATTTTACCCCCTTAACGGAGGGAAAAATTGAATACCGTACCACTGAAATTACCTTGAATGTTGGGTGCTTGCATTCTGAACAACTGTCTTTTTTTTTTGTCATGGAAAGACTTGCCATGTATATTATGTTGTTCTTACCATGGTTATGTCTCCATAATCCAGTGTTTGACTGGAGGACTGCTGAACTTGTTAAATGGGGGGACTCATGTGGTTCTCATTTAAAGACTGTATAGTCCTTGGTGTGTTCTATAAATGATAATCATGCTGGTCCCGACTTTGTGTCTGACTTCAAAAACGTCTTTGATGAGGCCGTTGCAGACACTCTCCCACCACATCGGCCATATGATTGCGCTATAGACCTCATTCCAGGGGCAAAGTTTCCTAAGGGTCATATTTTCAACTTATCTACCCCGGATCGAGAATTTTTGTGTCAATATATCAAGGAAAGCCTGGAGGAAGGTCATATATGACCATCTACCTCACCGGTAGGAGCTGTTTTTTTCTTTGTCGAAAAAAAGATGGGGGCCTCCGTCCTTGTATCGACTACAGGGAGCTCAATAGAATCACTATAAAGGACCAACATCCACTTCCTCTGGTATTCTTCCAGTTTTGTGTCTGATAGAAGGGTACAGTTTGTGTCAAGGTTCTGGAGAGAATTTTGTGGGAGATTAGGCATCTCTCTGTCCTTCTCCTCTGCCTTCCATCCCGAAACTAATGGGCAGACTGAAAGACTTAATCCGTCACTAGAACAATATCTCAGATGTTATGTTTCGGAGTGTCAGGAGAGGTGGAAAGAGTATTTTCTCTAAATAACCATTAGCATTCCTCAACCCGATTATCCCCTTTCTACTGTAATTACGGCTCTAACCCCAGATACTCCGCCGTAACAGGTTGCGAATCCAAGTTCTCGTCCATAAAAACCGCCGTTAAGCGACTGTGCACAGTCTGGGCTAGGAGTCGCGAGACTCTAGAAAAAACCCAACAAAAACAAATTAAATATGCTAATAAAAAACGAAGACCCGGACCTGAATATGCTATTGGTGGCAAGGTGTGGCTCTCGACAAAAAATCTCCGCCTTCGGGTCCGGTCTACTAAGTTCACTCCTCAGTTTATTAGTCCTTTTGTTATATCAGAAATTGTTAACCCTGTATCTTTTAGACTATGCCTTCCAAATTCACTCCGCATTCATCCTGTGTTTCACAAATCGTTACTTAAAAGGTACATTCCTGCTGTGATTGGTCGCTCCCCTCCTCGTCCTGTGGTCGTACAAGGGGAGTTAGAATACGAAATTGAGCATATAATTGACTCCCGCAAAGCCAAGAACGCTCTCCAGTACCTAGTTCACTGGAAAGAGTATGGTTCGGAGAAGCGAGTGTGGGTGGCGGCTATGGACTTGCACGCTCCCAGACATGTGGAAAAGTTCCACCAAGCTAACCCCTCCAAACCAGGGGGACCTAAGGAGGGTCCGGTGGCTCCTGTGCTTTGGATGAGTCAAATACTACACTAAGGCCATGTAACGTTTGTGTCATCTGGCTCTGGCCGCCGGCGACCGCCGCTGTGACCATAACTGCGGCTTTGCTTTATTTCCTTCTTCTGTGTGAACAATGTCCTTTACCTTGGACACTAATTGAATTCTGGCCAATGCCCGTGGCCTAGAACCTTCCAGAACTCTTTGGGTTAATCAGGTCTCTTGGTGATTGACAGGTTCTGCTCCCTAGCACTTCTGCTCTTCTTCCTCCCCTTCCCTATTTATAGTCACTGCTACCTTCCTTCTGTGCCTGCTATAGGTCTTTCTACCCTGTTGTGCGCCTGTCCTTCTGCTTGTCATTTTGTGTTTATCTGACCTTCTGCTTGAACTCTGTTTATCCCTTTGCCTCACGTTTCTGTACCTTGCATCCAGTTCTGTTGCCGACTTGGACCGTCCGACCACGAGTATTTGTTCTTTGTTTGTTTGTCCTTGTCTGTGTTACATCTTTTTTAGTGCAGCCATCGGTCTTCTGGTTGGGGCCGGCCTATTAAAGAGTCGAGTTCCCCAAAAGGCAGGGACAGGGGTTGGGATCAGAGTCAGGACCCACTTTTCTGTGTCTTTGTGTGAGTCCCTGACTGTCCCTGACAGGCCACATATGGGATATCTCTAAAAATGGCAGACCTGATTGAATAGATGTTGAGTTTTTGTTTTTTTCCCCCTGATAACGTCTTTTGTGTCTCAGTAAATAATACGTACAAATTAAAAATCTGTGCAAAAAGTGAAATTTTGAAATTTCTAATCCACTTTGCTTTAATTCCTTTGAAACACCTAGAGGGTTAACAAACGTAATAAATGCTGTTTTGAATACTTTAGGGGGTGCTGTTGCTTATATGTTATAATGTTTTGGGGTGTCTAACATACAGGACCCTCAAAGCTACGTCAGAACTGGAATAATCCCTAAAAAATCTGTATTGCGAATTTTCTGGAAAATGTGAAAAATTGCTACCAGATTTCTAAGCCCCCTGATGATTTGTATGTGGTTTTTAACACAAATTTGCATAAGAAAAACACATAGCAATAAATGGGACTCGTCTCTGACTGTTAACTACGAGTAAAAAATTAAAAAAAACTACAGTATATCCTCATGCAGTACCATTGAAATACTCATTGAAAACCGTGTCATACAAAGTGGTTTTCAACAGCAGATTCCATAAAGTCAATTTTACTCGTCTTGTTGACATACTCTAAGATACTTAACATAGTTAATAAATGATAAAGATAATAAAACTAATAATTATATTAAAAATCAATGCAACTAACCCCTTACTGACATATGACATACAGTTATATCATGAGGTTGGTTAGCGTGTATTGGTTAGAAGTCGATTAACGGCTGTTAGTTACCCAAGGATTAACCCCTTAACGACCTTGGGCGTATGAGTACATCCCAGGGCCGCTAAGGGGCTTTGCAGGGGGATCGCTCCACGACCCCCCCGCACAGCCGCTGGGTGTTAGCAGCTGATCGCAGCTAACACCCGGCAGTAACAGCGCCGGTGGGTGGCTCCGCCGCTGGTGCTGTTTAACCCGTCAGACACCGCGGCCGTTCCGAAGACCCTGTGAAGGCTCCCGTCACTTACATTTGGCGGTTTGCCCCACTTTCAGCCGTAGACAGGAAGTGGGGAAACCGCCATCTTTGTACACCCTAATGCATTGCCTATGCAATGCATTAGGCTGTATTAACAATCGCGCCCCCTAGTGGTCAAGCACCATAGGAGGACTAAATGTTACAGTAAAAAAAAATTTAAAAAATAAAGTTTTAAAGTACAAAAAAAAAGTATTAAAATTTCAAATCACCCCTCTTTCCCCATTTTACAAATAAAATCATTAAAATAATAAAAAAGTCACACACATTTGGTATCGTCGTGTCCGAAAAAGTCTGATTTATTAAAACATAACATCTGTTACTCCGTACACTGAACACTGTAGAAGAAAAAATGCCAAACGCCAAAATTGCGTTTTTTTTGGTCATTTTATGTCACTCAAAAAATGGAATAAAAATGATCAAAAAAGTTGCATGCATTCCAAACTGCTAGAGATAAAAAGTACACTTCAGCCCGCAAAAAATGCCCCCTCACTGACGTCCATAGGTGTTAGTACAAAAAAGTTATTGGTCACACAAAATGGCGGCGTGGCGCAAATTTCAAAAATAGAAAATGTTTGGAATTTTTTTACGGTACCAAAACATAACGGAAACCCTACCTGTTTGGTATTGCCGGATGCATATCAATCTGTAGAATACAGAAAATACATTGCATTGACCGAAGATTGAACGCCGTAAAAGCAAAACCCCTTCAAACATGGCGGAAATGCTTTTTTTTCACAATTTGTCCCACTTGGAATTTTTTTGCAGTTTCCCACTATATTCTAAAGTATAGTGACTAACACCATTAGAAAGTACATCTTGTCCCGCAAAATAAAGCCCTCATGTGTCTATGTAGGTGGAAAAATAAAAAAGATATGGCTTTCAGAAGGCGAGGAGGGAAAAACGAACGTTTCACCAAAAAAAAACGCTGGGTCCTTAAGGGGTTAAGGAACGGTGCTACTGTTGCCAGATCAGTAATTGCGAGATGAGATCACAGATTTCTGACTGGTTGTCATGGAAGTTTCAAGCATATTGAACGCAAGGACTAAAAGAGTGCCAATGTTGTGCACTGTTCTGTAATAAATTACTATTTCAGAACTGTGTACAAGCAATTAGGCACAAAATACACCAAAAAAAAGTCCCATCCCTAATGGGACATGTCACCCTAAAGCTACAAGTTAAAAAAAAAGAAAGTTCAAAACTCATAACTCAGAAATGGTTTTGCCACATAAGTAAAAGTTTGATATATTAAAATATAACATTATTTATTATTCTTTTGTCGGTCATTTTGTGTCCCCAAGAAATTGGAATAACTGTGATCAAAAAGTTGCTTGTATTTGTAAAAAAATAAAAAATAAAACTACACTTCAGTTCACAAAAACAAGTCCTCATTCTGGTATCACCAGAATCATATCAAACTGCAGAATACAGATATCATGTCAATTATACTGAACAGTGAACGGTGCATTACATGGTACGGTCAATGGTACCATTAAAAAGTACATCTTGTCCCTTAAAAATGAGCACTTATATGTCTATGTAGATGGGAAAAAAAAAAGCAATGGCTCTTAGGAGGTGGGAAGGATAAAGTCAATGTGACATAAACAAAAACTGCTGCGGCTGGCAGGGATTAAAAACATTTGAAATAGTAAAAAAAATCCTAAACAACCAATAGACAGGTGAGACATCAGCTGACATCACGAGTCCTCCAGATAGAGAGAGTGAAACATTCTGTGTAACCAATCTCTGCTCTAAATCTTTAAGGATAATAAAAATTTTGATAATTATTTTATTTATATAGCACTAACATATTCCACAGCACTTTACCATTTAGGCTATGTTCACACGGTGTATTTGCAGGGCGTAATTACGCCCCGCAATTACGCCGTGTGACCGGGGGCGGGGCGGGATCGGGGGACTGAGCAGGGGGCCGGCACTTCGCCGACCCATAGACTTGAATTGCTAGCGGCGCGTATAGAAAGTGACATGTCAATTATCACCCCGCCCGGCGGCTTCGCCGGGCGGGGAGAGGAGACGTAATCCATAGTTCTCTATGAGAACTGTGAATTACCGTAATGAATGGGCCGTTTTCAGCCGTAATAGGCGCACTCCGGCGCGTAATTACGGACCGAAATACGGCCCATTTTAAGCCGTGTGAACATGGCCTTAGAGTACAGACAAAACCAAACATTACACAGTAAAAAGATACTTACAGATCAGACACAAAATGGGAGAGCCCTGCCCACAAAAGCTTACAGTCTGGGGGTCTATGGGTGAGATGAAGGGTGAATATCCTAAATAAAGAATTTCTCTCTCTTCAATGAAAATTTAAAGGTGAGGCTATGTTCAAAAGATGAATGTAAAAAAATAAACAATCTAGTTAGGATACAGTATGTTGGAGAAATCAGAAGCATACTGTTGGCTTTCTGCAGTGGATTTTCACTTTGTATGTAGTATTCAATCGGGCTGATCCACGTATAGGCTATTTTCTGCATAATACGTGTGCATATAAATGACATATCACTTCATTTTCCTTCTGTATGCAGGTTTACAAATCTGCAATGAGAAAATACCTGTTTTATAAATGTTGATGTGGGTTCCCAATAAAGGCAATAGGTTGTGGCTTTCCCATGGAATCCATATTGGATGAAACCCTTGTCAATGTGCCCTAAGGCAGGGGTCCCCAACCGCCCGTCCGCGAACCGGCACCGGGCCTTAGCGTATCCCCTGCCGGTCCGCGGCCCCGGGCTAACATGATGCCGGCCGCCCGGTGACTTTAGTCCGGGCGGTCGGCAACTGGTCTTCGCGGCCGCTGTAATCCGGCCACGCAGACCTAGCAGCTGCACACATTGTGCGGCTGCATAGTTAAAGGGAAAGCAGGAGCGATGCATTACCGCCCTGCTCTCCCTATTGCTGTAGATGCGGCGCTCACTGAGCACCGCATCTGCAGCGATGAGCGGCGCAGGGAGTGTGATGAGCAGTGACGTCACACCCCCCGCGCCGCCAGTGCTGTCGGCTGCTGGGAGCAGGAGCTCGGCCGAGGATCCGGGAAAGGTGAGTGACTTCTTCTTTGTTTTCTTTTTTTTTTAATTGTCCTGACTTCCCAATTTGGGGGCAGCTATCATAAATGGGGGCAGCTATCATTACTGGGGGCCAGCTATCACTACCGGGGGCCAGCTAACACTACTGGGGGCCAGCTAACACTACTGGGGGCCCGCTATCACTACTGGGGGCCCGCTATCACTACTGGGGGCCAGCTATCACTACTGGGGGACAGCTATCAATAATGGGGGACAGCTAGCTATCACTACTGGGGGCCAGTATCAATACGGGGGACAGCTAGCTAAACACTATTGGGGCACAGCTATCACTACTGGGGGACAGCTCGCACACACTACTGGGGACAGCTATCACTACTTGGGGGCAGCTGTCACTACGGGGGCAGCTATCACTACTTGTGCAGCTATCACTACTGGGGCAGCTAGCTTTTCACTACTGGGGCAGCTAGCTATCACTACTGGGGCCAGCTAGCTATCACTACTGGGGGGAAAACTACATCACTACTGGGGAACAACCTGGGAAACTATCACTACTGGGGACAGCTAGCTACACTATGGGGACAACTAGCATATCATACTGGGGCCCGCCAGCTATCACTACTGGGGCCCGCTAGCTATCACTACTGGGGGAAGATATCACTACTGGGGGAAGATATCACTACTGGGGGAAGATATCACTACTGGGGGCAGCATCACTACGGGGGCCAGCTATCACTACTGTGGGCAGCTAGCTATCACTACTGGGTGAAATCTAGCTATCACTAATGGGGGCCAGCTATCACTACTGGGGGCCAGCTATCACTACTGGGGGCCCGCTATAATTACTGGGGCACTATCATACTGGGGGCCAGCTAGCTATCATACTGGGCCCCGCTATCACTACTGGGGGCCAGCTCAACTATTAAGGGAGCCACCCATCACTATGGGGCCCGCTAGCGATCACTACTGGGGGGCAGCTATAACTACTGGGGGCCAGCTATTACTACTGGGGGCACTATCACTACTGGGGCCAGCTATCACTACTGGGGGCAGCTAGCTATCACTACTGGGGCCCGCTATCACTACTGGGGCAGCTATCACTACTGGGGGCCCGCTATCACTACTGGGGGCCCGCTATCCCATGGCACTATACTGGGGGAAGCAGCTATCATACTGGGGCCCGCTAGCTATCACTACTGGGGGCCAGCTAGCTATCCTACGGGGCCAGCTAGCTATCACTACTGGGGGACAGCTATCACTACGGGGGCCAGCTATAACTGCTTGGGACCGCTATCACTACTGGGGGCCCCAGCTAGCTACTGGGGAACTAACTGGGGCAAGCTAGCTATCACTACTGGGGGCCCGCTAGCTATCACAACTGGGCCGGCCTAGCTATCAGTACTGGGGGCCAGCTATCACTACTGGGGGCAGCTAACCCCTACTGGGGCCCGCTAAACACTATGGGGCCACTATCACTATTGGGGGCAAACTAGCTATCATACTTGGGGCAGCTATCTATGTATCACAACACTACGGGGCAGCTAAGTATCACTATCACTACTGGGTGATATATTTATTATTACAGGGGCATATAAACCTATAATGACAGAGCTGATTAAATATGTATACTATATACATGTGGAATGCTGACCAACAGAGCGGTGCAATATTACTGCAGACTGATAATCATCTCTGTGGGTCATCAGTATTAATATAATAGGGACCCACAGACTGACAATCAGTCTCCAGTTATAAAATACTGGTTATCCCATACGATACCCCTAAATGACACAGTATACACTTTATTGGGTTTTATTTTGTGTGTGATTCTAAACATCCAACCCCCTCCATAACCCCGCCCCTAATAACCACCCCCCAATACCTCTCCTCCCCCCCCCCCCCCAATGGGCCGTGGAAAAATTGTCGTGCATCAAACCGGTCCTTGGTAGAAAAAAGGTTGGGGACCGCTGCCCTAAGGCATTTGGAAATATTTTTGTAAACTTATAAGTTAGACAACTCCTTAAAAATTGAGGCTCTATGGCATTGTCCAGGATTCGTTGAAAATTGCACTATTATTAGAGATGGGCGAATTTCTAAAAAAATTCGATTCGCTAACTTCGCCGAATTTTCCGACAAAATTCGTTTCGGTCTGAATTACTCCGGGACGAATCGCGTAAAAAAAACAGCAATTTCCAGGCTGCACAGAGCCTGTAGGGTGCTGTAGAACATTGTGCCATGCTTAAATATGCAGAGGGAGCTTGGTTTGGTCTTTATACAATGCTGTGTTTTAGTATGACACGCACATGACTGCCGCCGCTATTAGAATCGCTTCACTATAAAATTCACTCGGCACTTAAGAGGGCAAATTGACCAAAAAACTGAAGCGGGAATGCAGCCTGATAAAGTCATGGCAGCGCCAGCTGGAAAAGAACAAGCTGAGGGCTCAGGTGGCAACATCAGTAGGCCACAGAGTGGCACAGTGACGGAGTGTGGAGGTGACAGCAGCAGCCAAAGCAGCCACAGCAGCATGAGGTCAGAGAGTGGCACAATGACATTCTGGAGGTGGTAAAAACAGGAGTAGGCCACAGAGTGGCACAATGACATAGTGTGGTGGTCATGGCAGGAGCAACAGCAGCAGCATTAGGTCAGACAGTGGCACAATGACATAGTGTGGAGGTGGCAAAAACAGGAGTAGGCCAGAGAGTGGCACAATGACACAGTGTGAGGATAATGTCATCAACAGCAGCAGCATGAGGTCAGGCAGTGGCACAATGACAGAGTGTGCAGGTGGCACAAACAGGAGTAGGCACAGAGTGGCACAATGACAGTGAGTGGAGGTCGCGGCAGGAGTAACAGCATGAGGTCAGAGAGTGGCACAATGACACAGTGTGGAGGTCACGGCACCAGCAACAGCAGCATTAGGTCATAGAGTGGTACAATGACAGATTGTGGAGGTGGGTGGCAATACCAGTCCCTGGTAAAGATGGTGATATGCAGATGAAGAAACTGGCATCAGATGTGTGGCATCAGGCGGGTGGCGGCATCAGAATAGTGGCTAAGGCAGGTAGTTTGAACCCAGACTCATTTCTCAAAGTTTGGGTAAGGCGTCATGTCTGATGCAATCTGACGCCTAAGGTATTGGTGTGTGGAAATCCTGGCCGATCCATGCCTGATTCATCTTGACAGAGGTCAGTTGTTCCACATTTCTGGTGGACAAGCGAGTTCTCCTTGGGGTAATGATGGCCCCCCGCAGCACTGAACACCCACTCTGATGCCACACTACTGGCCGGGCAGGACAGCTTCTCCACTGCAAACTCATCAAGTTGCGGCCACACATCCAGTTTGGCTGCCCAGTAGTCCAGCGGATCTTCTAACTGGGGTGGCAGAGTGCAGTCCAAGTAGGCCACCACCTGTTGGTTCAGGGTCTGCTCCAGGTCCTGATGCTGTTGCTTCTGGCGAGGGCCCTCCTCACTAGGCGGGTGAAGAAAGCTGTTCATCAGCGACTCCAGACTTAGGTTGCTGCTGATGGAGCTGGTACTGCTCCTACCCACCCCCCCCCCACCTTCCCACAGCAGCCACAGCAGTGGTACATGAGCGCTGAGGAACCCCCCTTTCAGACCTGACAGAGGATGGAAGATGCCGCACATAGCCAGCGGCCAACTGACTACGGAGGATTTCTCTATAGTATTTGAGTTTGTCCTCCCTCTCAGCAGCTGAGAAAAAGGCTCCCATTTTGGACCGGTAGTGAGGGTCCAAAAGAGTGGAGAGCCAGAAGTCATCCCTCTGCCGGATGGTGACTATTCAGCTGTCACTCGCCAGGCAAATAAGCATGCTGCGGGCCATCTGCACAAGTGACTCCGAGGGACTCCCTGCCTCCATCTCCACTGTATACTGCCACGGTGCTTACGTGTCATCTGCCTTGTCTTCCTCATCTCCTTTCTCCCTCCTCCAGCTGCCCCCTGCTCCTCCGCCCCTGTCACCTGGGTAGAAAAAAACCTCATTTCACCAGACAATGTTTCCCTGCCAATGTCCTCCTTCTCCTCCCCCTCCAGTTCAGTTCCCACCGGACTCGTGTGGCCGCGAGATGTAGCGCCCACGTCTCCATTCCCCTGCCAGGCGATTTTTCAGCATCTGTTCCAGGACATGAATCAGTGGAATGACGTTATTCATCCCGTAGTCCTGGCGACAAATAACGTGGCCTCCTCGAATGGCCTCAGCAAACTGCAAGTGTCACGCATGAGCTACCACTGGCTGACATGAAAGTTACACAGGTGAGTGCTCCTGTCCGCCTGGATCATCAAAAATCTTTAAATTGGCCTTTCTCTGTTCATAAGTCGGTCCAACATGTGTAGGCCCTGGAATCCACGGGTGGAAAAAATCGCATATCAGGTTTTTGGGGGGAGGCCGTTCTGCCACTGCAACTCGAGGGGGGTGTTCCTGTCTTTGTAGGGAATGGATGAAGTGCATGTACAGTTTCCTGGCCATTTCAAATCTTCTGAAGATCGGTTGAAGATTTCAGGAACCTTTTCACAACCAATTGAATCGTGCGCCATGCAGGGCGCATGACCATCCCTCCTCAGTGCAGTGCAGACACCATGTTCCCCCATTTGTCCACCAATGGTTCCGATTTGCAGTTGCCGCAGAGAAAGCCACACATCTACTTTTTGCTGCATGACGCGGAGCAGTTCCTCCCCTGTGTGACTTCATTCGTCGAGGCAAGCCAGGTGTAGAACTGCGTGACACCGCTGTGCCCTACACATGTGGTATGATGGAGCAGCACTTGTGGAGGCTGAGATGGTGGTGGTGGAGGAGAGGCGGACTTTGGCGCAGGAGCAGCAGTTTGACAATGTGGAGGAGAAAGCGGCGTTCCTGTCCAAGTTCTTGGTGTGGCTGGGCAGGAACCCATTCACCCAGTGGGCCGTAAAGGACATGTACTGGCCCTGACCATAGTTACGCTCCACACGTCTGCGCTGCCGTGCCCCTTTGGGAAAACAAACCGATAAGCTCAAGGACTGGCCCCCCTTTCTTTTCTAACATATTTGTGAAGGGCAGGTACTGCCTTTTTGGAAAAGAAATTATGGCCTTGAATTCTCCACCTCGGCTTTGCACAGGCAATTAATTCTCTGAATGGTGCAGAGTCCACCATTTGGAAAGGGAGGGACTGCAGTACCAACAACTTGGACAGAAGCACAGTCAGCTTCTGCACCTTGGGATGGTTGGACGCATACTGTTGTCTCTTTGCAAACGCCTCATTGAACGATTGCTGGCGCCATAAGCAGCGAGGAGCAGGAGCATCTGGACCAGGAGATGATGGCAAAGAGAAACAACATCCTTTTGCAGAGGTGGTGGAGCCTTGACTGGCTGCAATGGCATGCGTGCCACTGGGCGCCGCTGCTGCTGTTGCTGCTGCAGCAGGATGGACCACCACATCTGAGCCACGGTTCTCGCAGGACAACGGATGGTGACGCTGAATTTGTTGACGCAGGGCCGTGGTGGCAACATTAGCTCCCTGGCCATGCTTCACTTTCTGCCTACAGATTCTACATATACCCATATTCGGCTCCTCCGGTGTCTTAGCAAAGAACTGCCACACCGCCGAGTAGCTGATTTTACCGCCAACGCTCCGCACTGAGTGACTACTTCTGACGCTGCCTCGCTGAGCCCCTGTGCCACTACTTTCTTGGACCTGCAAAGAGGTTTTTCTACCCCGTGTCCACTTGGCTTCCGACCTCGCACTGCTGCTACCCTTCTGACCCACGGCCATACAACCCACTTGCTGGCTGCGCCGCTGCCTGATGTGCAAGCTGACACCCTCTTCTCCTGACGATGATGAAGCCCTTGCTTCACCCGGCTCCCAAGTGCATCGATTATTGCTTGATCTTCACTGCTGTCCTCCTCAACGGTCTTGGTATGCAGAGGCTGACCTCTCACAACATGACCTCCCATGCCACTCTCCACATCTATACTTTGCCGCCTACTGCAAGAAGCAGGGGATATTGGCCCCATTTCTTCACTGCCATGTAGCTGCTGACTGCCCTCCTCAAATTGTTCATCCTCGCTATATAGTGGCGCTGAGCCCCGACCACATAGTAGATCTTGGCTGAGGGGAACCCGATGGGACAGAGGCGGGTTGAGGACAGGTGAGGGCCGCTGACCCGCTCCTGGGGCATGCCAACTAAGTGTTGTGTCTGACGTTCCCACCGACTCTCGGCTGGGGTTGTCAGATGTCATCTGGGAGGAAGTGGATGACCTAGTCAACCAATCAAGAACCCTTGGATTGCTGGTCAACACATGGCTGCTAGATGACACCGGCAGTTCTGGCCTCACTGAGTGACCCTTGCTGCGACGTCCCCTTACTGTGCTGCGACCTGTGCCTGCTCCACGAATGTTTGTGCCACTGCCACTCGCATGTGAAGAGCCTGCTACCTCTCTGTCTGACATACTGTTTGTTCTAAAATCTACAGACTTTTTAATGAAGATATCTGTATATAATAATTACACACCCTCTATTTGACTTCAAATGAACCCACTAACAAGCTTGGGTAACCCTGGGATATAAATTGCGCTCCACAAATGGCCAGGAAAAATTTATTTGTATGTGCCATTTAAAAACACTGTGTATTTTACTGAATATAAAAGCAAAAACAGGCTTAATTAAGCTTCGGATATGAATTATGCTACATTAAAAATTTCTTCTTTGGCGTTGAAAAACACCGTTTCCTTTACTGACTACAACAGCAGAAAAACACTTAATTACCCCTTGATCCAATTGCGCAAAAGAAATGTGCTAGCCAAAAATGACCAGCTTTTAGCGTGTTAAAACGACGTGTATTTTACTGACACACAACAGGAGAAAAATGTTAATTAACCCTTGGATTCTAAATTGCGCAAAAGAAATGTGCTGCCAAAAACTACCAGCTTTGTAGCGTGTTAAACAACATGTATTTTACTGACCACAACAGCAGAAAAACGCTTAATTAACCTTCGGATATGACATATGCTACAGGCAAAATTTCTTCTTTGGCGTTGAAAAACACAGTTTCTGTTAGTGACCACAACAGCAGACAAAAAATACTGAATTAATCCTTGGATCTAAGTTGCGCAAAAAAAAATGAGCAGTCAAAAAAAATTTAAATGGTATTTGGATTGTAAAACCTGTTTCTTTAACTGAATACAACAGCAACAACAGGCTTAGATATCCCTTAGCCTCGTCACACGACGCTTATTTCGCACCGTATTTGCCGACGGATTGACGATCGTCAATCCGTCCGGCAAATCAGTCAGAAACAAGTAACAGCCTATTTTCTATTGATTTCAATAGAAAATACGGCTCGTCGTTCACACGACGCGTATTTCCGTGCCGGATTGCCGCTGTGGATTGACGACGGCAATCCGGACGGAAAAACAATGTGCATGTCAATTATTTACGGACGGATTCACCACCTTCAATGATTGGAGATGGTGAATCCGTCGGGAAATCAGTTACAAATACATACCACACTTAGTGGCACTTATTTGCAACTGATTTTCAACTGATTTCAGAACGTATTTACGATCGGCAATCCGATGTAAATACGTTCTGAAATAAGCCGTGTGAACGAGGCCTTAGATATTCAATATTCTCAGCAGCAGCAGCAGCAGCTTCACTACACAGCACAGTGAGAGGAATGTGAACTGCCAGCGTCGCGTCCGGACTTATATGGTGCAGTGACGTCACAGATCCTGCCGGTCTCTGATTGGCTTTATCTCTGCACATGTCATTTAGGGTACTCCTTTCTTCCTCCCAGAGTTCTTTTCCCCATGTAACGCCATGTGCTCACAGCCATTTTATCAATTAAAAACACGCTTTGTTCCCGCAAATCACCCCAAACTTCGACTTGGTTCAGAATCGAAGTTTTTCTGAAATTCTAAATGAATTCCACTTCGTTAGAATCGATTTGCCCATCTCTAACTATTATCATGATTCCTGTGCCAAGACTATAATGTTCCTTAATGGAGAAAATTTAGAAGTGAGCCAACAAATTTTAGGGCGACATGTATGAATCACGCCACGTCGGGCGCATTTTCCCCCGGGTTTTCCGGAAAAATTGCGCCTGATTTATTCAGCGTGGGGGGCCGCTCATATCCTATGTAAAGTCGCGCCCCTCGCCAGTGTTTGAGGCGCAGTGGGGGACTTGGGCACAGTGGGTGCTGCCTTATTTCCCGCCCGGGGTAGTGCACCAACATGCGGGTAAAAGTCCGCCGCCCTCGCCGTGTGTGGGGCACGTGCGGGGACAAGGCGCAGTGGGGGGAATGGTTCTGTGCGGGACGCCCTCACATGTTTTTTTTTCCGATTTGAGATAGGCTGGAAAACGCGAAAAATCATTAAAGATGTCCTGGGGTATGAAAAAAAAATCCCTTTATAAAGGGGGAAAAACATTCTCAAAAAAGCTAAAAAACCTCAAAAAGAAAAAAAAACATAAAAAAAATCACTTTCAAAAATCTAGAAGGGCCAATATCAAAATTAGGATTTGGAAATTGCGGGGGAAATTAAAATTTCAAATTCTGAAAGCTATTTCTTGGGTCGGCGAAACCGGCAATCAAAAGGAGCGACAGTGAACATTAAAACCTATGGAAACCTTTGACAATCAAAAATCAAAGGTGGGAAGTTCAAAATACAGTAAAAAAGCAGAAAAGACTGATTGGCTGAGCTAGCGGGGGGCTTTGGCTACCGAAAAACAAATGGAGGACAGGAACCCATTATACCCTATGGAAAATTTTGAACCAATCAAATAAAAAGGCGGGACAGCCAAATACAGAAAAAATGCAAAAAGAGCTGTTTGGGTTGAACTAGGGGGGGTTGGCTACCCCACCCAATCAGAGGCGACTATTCTCCCTTGTGTTAGGAAGATCGGCGCAATAATCTCGGGTTCAGCGTTGTGCGGGATGGATATATTAAAAAAAAAATTTTTATTAAGTTTAAAATATTATCTAAAAAAGAGCTCAACCTTCAATAAAATAAATCAATTTTATCCCGAACAACCCCGTTTGTCGACGAGATGGGGGCCCACCGGGGGAAATTTCAAAAGAAAAAAAATTTCGGGAAAACAGTAATTCAAAATCGGTCGTATTTTTGATTGATCGCAAAACCAGCCAATAAAATAGGGGGGCAAAGACCCCATTATCCATGGGGAGAAATTTACCAATCAAATAGGAGCGACAAAGACCCATTTTAAACTATGGAGGAGAATGACCAATCAGAAAGGGAACGCAAAGACCCTTTTAACTATGGAGGAGAATTGCCCCAAACAGAAAGGAGCGACAAAGACCCATATAATTTAAGGGAATTGACCAAACGAATAGGAGCGCAAAGACCCCTTATATCCTATGAGAAATTTTGACCAACAAATCAAAGGCGGGACAGTTCAAAAGACAGTAAAAAAACGAAAAAGAGCTGATTGCTGAGCAGGGGGCTTAGCTATCCCAGCCAAACAGAGCCGAAAAATTATTTTCGTTAGCCCAAGGGAAAACAATATATTGGTGAAACGAAATAAAAAATAAACAAAACTTTATTGATTTTTTAAATTTTTTTTTCTTTACCCCCCTTTATTATTCATTTTATATACACTGGGCAACTTCGCGTTTTCATTGATTTCGGCCATGTACAGTTTTTTTTCAAATTCAACAAAAACCATGGAGCGGCTCGCTCTCCCATTGGTCCAAATAACCGCGCCTCTTTTAAATTAGCCCATCACAGAGCCGCTCTATTTCTTTTCCCCAAGAACTCTATGAGAAAGTCTCGCGCTTGATTGGCTAAGTGGGCAGCCCCCCCCTTTAAACCCAAACAGTCTTTTCTGATTTTTACTGTATTTGAATTTTCCCCCCCTTTGAATATGATTGGTCAATATTTTAATAGGGTTTGAAAAGGGTCCCTGTTGCTCCTATTCTGATTGGTCAATTCTCCTCCATAGGTTAGAATGGGCCACTGTCGCTCCTATTCTGATTGGCTGGTTTATGCCGACCAATCAGAAGAGCTTAAACAATTTGAATTACTGTATCTCCCGGCAGTTCTCTCTATTGCAATTCCTTATGTAGCGCCGGTCTCGGCGAAAAACACGTTGTTAGGGATTTAACTGATTTATTTATAGAGAAGGTTTCAGCGCTTTATCTGATAATGATTTAAACTTCATAAAAAATAAGTTTTTTATTCATACTCCATGCCGCACGGCGCTGAGCGCCGAGATTGCATTGCGCCGATCTCTCCATAGACTACAATGGGAGAAGTAGCTCACGCTCTGATTGGCCGAGATAGCCAAGCCTCCGCTAGTTCAACCAATCAGCTCTTTTTTGTATTTTTACTGTCTTTTGAACTGTCCCGCCTTTGATTTTGATTGGTCAAACTTCTCCATAGATATAATGGGCTCTTTGTCGCTCCTATTCTGATTGGTCAATTCCTCATACTTAAATGGGTCTTTGTCGCTCCTATTCTTTGCGGTTTATGCTACCAATCAGAATAGTTTAAACAGAATTTGAATTACTCTATTTCTCGGCAATTCTCTATATTGCAATTCCCGATGTAGCGCCGGTCTTGGCGACAAACGAGTTGTTAGGGATTTAATTGATTTATATTTATAAAAGGTTTCAGCTCTTTTTCAGAGAATATTTTACAACTAATAAAAATTATATTTTCATTCATGTTCCATGCCGCACGGCGCTGAGAACCGAGATTGCATTGCGCCCATCTCTCCATAGACTACAATGGGAGAAGTAGCTCGCTCTCTGATTGGCTGGGTAGCCAAGCCCCCCGCTAGCTCAACCAATCAGCTCTTTTCAGCATTTTTACTGTATTTTGAACTGTCCCGCCTTTGATTTTGATTGGTTCAAACTTCTCCATAGGCTATAATGGGTCCCTATCGCTCCTATTCTGATTGGCCGAGATAGCCAAGCCCCCGCTAGCTCAGCCAATCAGCTCTTTTCTGCATTTTTACTGTATTTTGAACAGTCCTGCCTTTGGTTCTGATTGGTCAATAGTTCTCCATAGGTTTTAATGGTTCACTGTCGCTCCTATTCTGATTGGCCGGTTTCTGCTGACCATTGAGAATAGCTTTCAGAATTTAAATAACTGTTTTTCCCCGCAATTTCCAAAAATTTCCTAATTCTTGATTTTGGGCCCGTTCTAGATTTTTGGAAAGTATTTTTCTTAATTATTTTTTTATTTTTGGGGTTTTGACTCTTTTTCTGATGTTTTCCCCCTTTTATAAAGCGATTTTTTTTAATCATACCCATGCTGCACGGAGCTGACGCCGTTTTTCTTTGCGATTTCGTATGCTTCCTCTCATGTTCCGCTTGCTTCATTCGCCGCTGCTGGGCATTTGACCAAAATAAACTAGCTCTTGTGGGAGCTGTATTCCTGCTTTTTGGGGCGACCCGCGATCGTACATCCTCGAGTTTTCGAGCGCGCCGCGTCCCCCCCCAAAACCCCTACACCCCCCCCTTCATGCGGACGCAGTTAAAGTGGCGAACGCTGGCCTAACATGCACCCCTGCGTCCGCAGGGGATTCGGCCGGGAGGCGCAGCTTACCAAAAAAAAACAGGCGAAAACCCCGTTCATACATGTCCCCTTATTATTAGTTAATGAATTTTTTTGTGTGTTTGTAAATTATTATCCCCATTTGAAAATAAAAAAAGTCTGTTTTGAAAGGGCCCCCGTTCACCACGGTTTATTTCCCAGGTTTTGGCGCCGTTTTCCGCCCCGGTTTTGGCGCTTCAATAGGGCGCCAATCCGTCGGATCATTACGGAAATCCCTGCTCTCAAGAGAACAGTGGACCTACTCCTCCCCCCCGGGAAATCCCCCCGCGGGGGGAGAAATGACATGCACATTTTTTACGGCGCGGGCCGCCTAAAAAAAGCTGTCTTGGGCCGGGAGCGGCCCCCGCCGCCCCCCCCCCCGCCCCTTATTTTACGGCGGGTTTGTGCGCTCAATAGGCGCACAAATCCGTCGGGAATAAGCCGTGTGAACACGGCCTAAGAGTGACTTGAAAAAATGCTTCAAACTTTGAGTGACTAGAAGGCAAGACAATGGAGTCATGGAGTCATAGTTTTCATCTCTGATATATTAGGAATGACATTGACTCCACTATACTGTTTATACAGTATCTCACAAAATTAAGTACACCCCTCACCCCTTTTGTAAATATTGTACAGGCAGTCCCCGGGTTACATATGGGTTAGGGACTGTAGGTTCGTTCTTAAGTTGAATTTTTTATTAAGTCGGAAGATTAAAATTTTTTACATGTGTGGGGTGGGATGCTGGCACTTATAGTCCACAACTACAACTGAAAGATGCCATACCAACATGTATGAATTGGATGGGTGCTAATTTAGGGTTTT